>JBBIGC010151331.1:0-18164 GCA_037576955.1 Lepidarchus adonis | reverse complement strand
GTGTGTGTGTGTGTGTGTGTGTGTGTGTGTGTGTGTGTGCGTGCGTGCGTGCGTGCGTGTGTGTGTGTGTGTGTGTGTGTGTATGTATGTATGTATATATATATATATATATATAGGCGTGATAGCTGTGAGCTACAATTAAAATGATTTCATGATGTCCCTGAACACATTACATACCAGGGTTAACGCTCTTACACTGCAATTTGCACTCGGCTTAATTGAAAAGCTGATATATTACATTAGGGCTGCAAAGAATATTGTGTCACAATATTAATGATGACAATAATGACATTTTGAAATATGATCTGGATAATTTAAACATATATAAAGGGTAAATAAAATACATTTGCTGGGTATAATTTTCTTCCTGTCCAATTAGATGAATTGGAATGTTCACAATACCTAAAATGATGTTGCAATATCCAAAAGTCATTTGCTATTTTTTTTTTCATCCCAACCAATATTACTCCCAAATTTCAATAAATCAACATGATCCAACAAATGCAAATAGATTTAGAAAAAGAATGCAGGCTAATGTTTGACCTAAAATTAAAATCAAGAATTCCCCAAGGTTTGCCATGACAGAATGTAACAGTGGTGTCCATTTGGTTTATACCACACAACCTTAATGGTGCTTAAAAGGATAATTTAGAATAATGACATAATTCGGGGGTGTTCTACTCCAGCCCAGAAGACTTATGAGATTTCTGTTATTACAGCCTCTAAAACTGGCAATTAAATGATCAGTTGAATCATTTTTGAATTATTTATGGAATGTGAAAAGACTGACCTTCATTATTTTGTCACCTTGATTTATCTGAAGTTACAATTACTTAGTATGCTCATGCTAACATTGACAAACTAGTTTTAGTTCCTTGAAGAACATGGTTAAGTTCATTGATGAAAAGGTCCAATACTGGCTACTAAAAACCTTTTCAGGCACCTTACTTTCAGATTTCTTTTCAGGTCCAGTGAAAAGATCAAAAGAAGTCTGTCTTCAAACGTTGAGAATAAAGTTTGAATGAAACATTGCAGTGCAGTCAATCATCTCATCAGTAAAAGTTGGCTAAAGTCAATCCACATTTTTTATATTTCACCTCCACTTAGGACTTTAAATATAACTCCCTACATGCATTAACCTCCTTGCAAATAAGGGTCTGGACTGCCTTTCATATAACCAAGAAAATGCTTTGAGATTTTTCAGATTGCCTTTGTCCCATGTGCCTCATCAACATGTGCAATAGGAAAGAAAGCAATTAAACAAGCACACAAATGCAAATAAGCCACCTCGCCTTTCTGGTGCACTGCGTACATTTAAATTGTGTGGACTGAGACAGTGCCGTTGGGGTCACTGAAAAGAACATCCCTCCGCAGTTTATTATCCTTCTTGTGTTTCATTTCCCCTAAAGCAAAATTGCTCGAGTCGAGTGAGCTCCTTTCAAAAAAAATGAGTCGCTGCTTCCGATGCGGAACGGCAGTGCAGAAGAGTGGATTATAATGGATTGGACAAGGACTTAACCTAGGTTGCCTCTCTGTCTCTTGTTTAAGCAGCTGAATTGATTTCACTGTGTGCTAAACTTAAAGAACATTGAGCGGGGAGATACGCATCAAATATCTCCTTGATGGACTTCATAGACACATAACACAGCTTGCCATAATTTGATATCCTGCATGCTCAGAGCATTGACCAGCTCTAAAAAGACAAAGCAAAAAATAAATAAATAAAATTAAATGTATATATATATATATTAGGGGCGTGACAAAATATTCATATGGCGATATATTGTTGTCCTTGCTCATGCGATACGATAATCAATATGCAGACTGCAATATCGCTGTTTAAATGAATAAACATTTCAATTCAACTCACGGCATCACTACTTCTTCTCTCCCCGTCAATATCTAGCATTTGCTGAACTGTCCTCTACAATAATTTAGATCAGAGAAGAAGCATATTGCTCCATTATTTGTCTGGTATAGACAGGGTTAAAATTAGCGCACTGTAGCAGAAAGTGTGTATCGTGGGGAGCAATGCATTGTGGACTACTGTATGTAGTGTTTGATGGGGGAAAATGGGGGAAAAGAGTTGCTTTATAGGAGTTGTAGTTCGGTTGGTGGCACGATACTAGTGCAACTTGCCAAGTGACAAAAGGGGAACAGATGTGAAGCCTGAAGCTAAAGTAGCGGTTTCCCTGTGCTTTCAATCACGGTTGCAAAGCAAAAATAGGAAAGGTGACAATAGCTTTGCTGTTACTCATTTAAATTAATGACACATCCCAGTGTTTCTGTGTTGTATCAATATGTCAGTGTGCAATATATATCAATTATTGCAGAATCGTGATATTGTGATATTATTGTTATCGTGGACAATGTATATGAGATACCCTGCAATTCCCACCCCGAATATATATATATGTATATCAAAAACAGCCATACATACCATTACTAACAAATTAAATAAAGAAAAATACACATAGACATCTTAAGAAAGTTTGTTAATAATTTAACATCTCTTAAAGCTTTCTTAATTGGTAATTGACTTGCAAAGAATCCTTTTTTCACCTATTTTTGTGTTGTTTGATTAGTGTACTTTAGGTTTGAAGGACTGGAACTGACGGAACGCCACCTACCAAGAGTACAAGATGTACTTAATCCTGTTGCTACACTTAACTTTTGCATCACAGCATTTTGGTGGCTGATCTGCTGTCTTTGCTGTTAATAATGAAAAAAGAATCTCCAACTATACATAATTATTTTCAAGCAATCCCCGCATGGTTAATAAATATGTTAAATTTAACAACAAATGATGAGTGACAGCAGAACTACACATGCTAATCAGCAATGAACGTACCATTTTGTAGCCATTATTTAGTTAACGTTAGAAAGAGCTCTCTTGTATTCATAGATTGTATCATGCAATGAACAATATAACATTACAGGATGAATTTACACAATTTTCCTATGCAGCACAGTGTGTCAGTAGTAGTTTGTAAGGATTTTCCCATAGTCTTTTGCGAGGGTTAATGTGTGGATCAGTCTTTATGTGATGTACAACTTGCTTAGACATTCCGCCTCTGCAGTCTTGTCTTATAAATGGTGACACTATTGGCACCATTTTCATGCTGTTTTTGGCAATATACACCATTTGAAATAACGTACTACAAAGAAAGTCTAACAACAGGAGACAAATTACTAGCTGAAGCATGCTGTAAACATTGAAAATGCAAGAGCACAACCAGAGACAAAAACAAAATGATGCATTGAACCAGCAAGCCTGTATTAATCCTGGAACCCCCAACAGAGTTAGCATGGCCCCACTGTGCTAACGGTAGTGTAGCTAAATTTCGACATGGATGCTGCAGTGACCCCAGTGACATCCTCATCGCCGTCCCTCCTCCTGCGACGTCGACATGGCTGCCTGCAACAGGCGAAGGTGACGAGCAGAGCCTTTCTGAAGCGCTTGTTCATAAAGCAGTAGATGATGGGGTTGACACAGGCAGAAGTGTAGGACAGCAGCTGGATGAAGGAGATTGGGGCTCCGGAGAGAGCTCGCTTTGCAGAGAGCTGATCAAAGGCTTTCCAGGTGTTTGCCGCATAAAGGGGCATCCAGCAGACAAAAAACATGACCACGATGATGATCAGCATGCGAATCACACGCTTCTTGGCAAGCAGCTTGGCTTCTGAGGTGTTGCTACGCGGCCGGTCAGTCTTGGTGGTGGCTGAGGTACTGAGGGTGGAAAGCTCCATGGCTGGAGCCTTCTTAGGTACCTGGATATAGCACCCATCACCATCATCATGGCCGTGGGATACAGTGCCATTCATTCCGTTCACCAAGGCTGAAAATGAACAGCAAGAAATGGGCATGTGAGTTTATTATACATACAACTTGTTTACTTGTAATAAATAAATAGAGTCTATATACAGATTAATGTATTGCATGATGTATTTCATCCCTGTCATAACATGTATTTAAAGGGCAAGGATAAATGCGGGGCTGAAAAAAAGTCAGAATAACTGACCGATTTAAACTGTTATTATTTCCTCTAGGTTGCTGCTTTAAAGCTGAAAATATTGTACTAGATTGTACTAAACCCTATGGGGAAAATGTAGTACAGAATATGCACAAAAAACAGTTCAGTCACCCATTAAAAGAAATTAGTAATGCTGAAATAAATAATTGTCTCATCATATTCATTTTTTTAATATATCAATATAAATAATCAAATGATATTCTTCTAAAAATGGAAAAATATACACAGTTATACACAGGATACATCTCTCTCGCTCATATATCTACATATATACTGTATTTATTTATATACATTTCCTCACTACTAAATATTCCACAGTCATCTGTCAGAGGTATTATGACAAAGTGGAAGTGAATGGGAACGAAAGCAATGCAGCCACAAAGTTGTAGGGTGGTCGACGAAGACTGTATGCAGAGTCAATTGCTACAGACCTCCAAACTTTACATAGTGTTTAGATTAGCTCAATAATAGTGCATAGAGAGCTTTATGTAATGGGTTTCCATGTCCAAGCAGCCACATCTAACCCATATATCACCAAGTGCAATGCAAAGCATCAGATGCAGTGGTGTATAGCACCGGCAGTGGACGGATGACATCAAGCTGTATGCCAAAAGTGAATGAGACATCGATTCACTGATCCACACCACTGACCCACATCGGATGGTAACAAAGAGGAGGAAGGTAGTCAGAACTGAAGGGATCACACTTTCAGAAGACCACATAGCAGACATTGAGGACAGCTACAAATACCTTGGAATTCAACAGGCCACAAGGGAAGCAGCAACCACTAAACATCTGCAACGAGTAAGGCAAGTCCTGAAAAGTCAGCTGAATGGGAAGAACAAGATCTGGGCAATCAATACCTACACCCTACCAGTCATGAGATATCCCGCTGGCATAATAAGCTGGCCAAAATAGGAGATGAAAGCCACTGGCATGAAGACAAGGAACCTCCTCACAATGCATGGAGGGTTTCATCCGAAGCACACTGAGACTGTATGCTAAGCGGAAAGAAGGAAGCCAAGAATCAAGTAAGCGTCAGAGCCACTATGCAGGATGAAACATAAAGATCCATGAATACATCAGGAAGATGGCCCCGACTGATGAAATACATCAGGCAACAGAAACCCGAGAAGAAAGAGGAGCAAGAACAATCATGGAAAGACAAACCCCTGCAGATGTTGGAAGTGGCTGACATTGAAAAATCCTACCAGTAGCTGGACAAAGCTGGACTGAAATACAACACAGAGACACTAATCATGACAGCACAAAAACAAGCTCTAAGTATAAGATCAATAGAGGCTGGGGGCTAGCACACCAGACAGGACCCCAGTTGCAGGCTGTGCAAAGATGCCCCTAAGACAATCCAGCAAATAATAGAGGGGGCCAAGATGCAAGGGCATACATGGAACAAGCAAACTATTGACACTTTGTTGAGTTATTTTGAGGAGACAGCAAATTTACACTGTTATACAAGCTGTACACTGACTACTTTACGTTGTATCAAGGTGTCATATCTTCAGTGTTGTCCCATGAAAAGATATGATAAAATGTTTATACAAATGTGAGGGGTGTATTTACTTTTGTGGGATACATGCATATATACTGTTCATACACCAATAACTTGTGTTCTAAAGTTCAGTGTTATTAGGATAAATGTATTCATAAAATGTAAGGTAACATATGCTATAACCTCATAAAAATTGCAAATGATGCTACTTCAGCCTTGCTTTTACCTCGACTAATGGAACAATATTATATTTTGAGTAAATCTAGGCAATTTCTATTGGTGCTGTCCGGAAATGTTCACACAAAGTCATTAAAAAATGCCACACTGTAAATAATATGACAAGAAACATTTAAATGCACAGTATTTGACTTTTTTTTAAAATAACTATGACACACATGGTAGAAAAGGTTAAGACTAAATCACATATGCAGTATATTAACATCTCATAACATGTCTGATGCACCACTTGGATTTTATGCTTATGAGTCCAACACCCACTCTATCTGTGAATAAGAAATGTTTGAAAGATACCTTGGGGGGATGCAGCAGCTCTTCTATTAAAATCCTTTCCAAAGTGACAACCCTGTTGCTTCACCCCCAGTGACCCACCAAACCTTACACACACCGCATCCCGACAGAGCTATCCTTAACAGATGGGGCAGGACCCAGTACCAAATCCATGCTTTTCATCCCTTCTTTGTTGGAGAGCAAGACTAAGCAGTTAAATGTGCGTGGAATTGAAAAGCCTTGCGAAGAATCCTTAGAGATGAAAGCTCAACCAGCTTGCCTTCCAGGGGCTTCCACACACAACCCTTGCTCAACAGCACACAGCATGCAAGGCTAAAAAAGGACTCCATGATGAAAATCTCAGGGCCAAGTACTCAGCACATAAAAGCCCTTACAGAAAAACAAGCCACCCTGCCAGAATGATTTGTGGCACACAATCCAAAAATCGGACCTAAGGAAAACATATTAGCTTGCTAGTTTGGGAACATTTTTTTAACTTAATTTAGCACAATACCCTGATTTTTTGGTCTGATCATCAGAGCTTTGGGGACATTTTAACTTTTATATTTAGCATAGCATTTAGGATAGTGCTAGTTTATTTGCATTCCATTTTCCTTCTACTTCAATGCTTTCTTCATTTCTTTACACATTTTTACTTTTATTAAAATATTTTTCGTGACAACAAGAGACCAATCTGTAATTGCCATTTACAAAATGTATGTAAGAATTTCTGAGAATCACTTAACTAAAGGAATGAGTCATATTCTTTATTATAAACTAATGTATACATAGTATACATTTGCACATACATAAGCAATACATAGGCATAAGGTAAATAATAAGTCACTTTATTCTTTAATCATCTTTAACAGAAGACCCACCTCTACAGTGTAATGCACAACTGCTGTTTACTTGCTGAATTAATTTTTTAGGGTTAGGGTTTAAAAAAAGCAAATTTGAGAGGAAATTAAAGTCTACAAGGCTTTGAATGAATTAGCAAAAATTCTGTTTGACAGGGTAGTCAATAACAGTGGCACTGTTGCTTCTTCTAGCTCTAAAACTGAGGAGAAATGTATGTCAACAGTCGGTCGGTGATACAAGTCAAGTCAAGTCAATTTTATTTATACAGCGCTTTTTACAACTGACATTGTCACAAAGCAGCTTTATAGAGTTTATAGAATCCGGGTCCGAGCCCCCAATAAGCCAAAGGCGACAGTGGCAAGGAAAAACTCCCTAATTATAGGAAGAAACCTTGAGAGTAATGGTCTGGTCGACACCGCAGAGTAATACAGTATGAGGAACCTTAACTCGAAAGGTTTTTGGGCTTATAGGTATTGATAAAGAAGGAATCTTTAAAGATGCAATTAACCTAATTCTTACCACTACTATCTTTCTTCTGCTCCAGCTCAAACTGAATCCCTCTGTAGAGCTCCCTGGAGATGAGGCCATAAGCAATGGTCATTACTCCACCTGGGATGAAGAATAGAATAAACAGCAGTAGGACATACCTAAGGGAGAGAGAGAGAGAGAGAGAGAGAGAGAGAGAGAGAGAGAGAGAGAGAGAGAGAGAGAGAGAGAAATCCATAAACAAAATGAAAGCGTACCTAATCAATATGCCTATACATTATTTGAGCTCTTGAGCAGCTGAGTCGAACGCACTTCAATTAGATCATATACCGTAGCTGTCTATCAGCTCTGTGAGTGATGAGACTTAATGTATTCATGCACTGATTGTAAAGGACTATTAAAGGTTTTCTTACATTAGGTTAACCCTTAACCTTCCCCAAGCATTGAATTTGCACAGATGAGCTAAAGCATAGTTCTCAAGGGAGTACGGCAATATCAGCCAATACAGCACTACAGTTCATATGCAATATTCAGTGGACGTCATGCAAGTGTTGTTGGGAGGGAAAAGGGGATGGGGGGGGATGGGGGGTCAAAGAACACCATTCGCTCGAGCAGAATCATGCCAGAATCATCATAAAAAAATTACAAAGTGAGTTGATGTTATTATTTCACTGTGATATTATTCAAATGATGCGTGGGAGCGTCGCCTGAAAGCATCTTTCGCTGGTCCTTTGGCGCTGATCTTTTTCATCTCATAGACACCTTTGTGATAGTGGCACGCTTCAGGACTGCATTTACTCTGAATCAAAGACGCGCGTCATCCTGTTTCCATACGAGGCTTTCAAATTCATAACCCAGGAAAAAAATCAAAGCGAAATCTCTGAATGGCTGTTTGATGGGCCAGAGGATGATCACGGGTGGGCCGGAAGTCTTCCAGAGGGTTGTTTTAAAAGCTTAAGGTTTTCCTGCAGTGTATTTAATACACTATGGTTTGACAGCAAGTGCAGGCCCCATTCTTAATAATACGGACCCTAATACTCAAAGTAACAGCTCCCTTGTGTCCATAAATAGGAAATTATCCTGCACCTGTGGGTACATTTGAAGTCTTTAATACATTTCCATTAATAAACCATTACCTTCATTTCAAAAACTAATTTATTATTATTTTATTTTTACCATCTTACAACACCTGCTGCATTTTTGCCTGTGTAACAACAAGACAACATGATTTAAAATAAAATATTCTTACATTAACAATACATGAAAATGTATTTTCTCAATGATACAAGGTTTATGCCAAAATATTTTAAAATTCTGCTTTTGTCTGAATTTTGAATTTTGAATTGAAAATATTTTGACTCATTACAAAGTCCAGGTCTGAGCCCCTAAAGAACAAGCCAAAGGAAACAAACTGGAAGAAGAAACCAAGACTTAGTAGGCGAACCCATCCTCCGATACCGGATGCTAATAAAACCTTCCCAGAACCCAAAACACGCACATTTATTACAAACAGAAAACTAATTTCTCCTAAATGCTTTTTAATGGTTCCTCCCCAAAAGTTGAAGACATTTTATCTAGAAGGTCATGAGTATACTTTTTTTTTTCACACAGCAAGAGGCACATGTTAATGACTTTCTGGCCATCAGTATGACTACCTTGAGAGATCCTTCTCCTCAGCATGCCCACTAATTACTTGAGCTTATGAAACTTAGAGGTCTCACTAACCCCCCATGGTCCACTTTACACAAAAGGAGTCTGAAAGTGTGACATGAGATAATAAAGGCTCTGAGGAAGAGGGGAAAGAATTCAAGAAGTAGACATCTGACAGCTTCCAGAACCCTGTCTCTTGCAAATTTCTCGCTTCTGCCTTGAGGAAACGCTCAAAGATGCCAAAAATTGTTTTAATTGCCCTGCTTCACCCAGTCTTGCTTGCGGAAGGTTTTTGACACTCAACTAGTGAGGCATTCAGAACATGGATGGAGGCTTTAAAATGAAGGATTCTTGCATGGTTAGCTAAGATTTGCCATGGGATTTTCTGAAGGTATGAGAGAGGTCTTAATTTTTCTAGGCACTGCTGGAGGCATTTCCTTCTGTCTTTCATAAGAAATTTAGCAATATTGTAGAATATTGTAGCATAAACAGAAGACATTTAATAACCAAACCACAGGGTTTTAAATGATATAAAAAGCAGCATAGCAGTCACAATAGAAGTGGCAAACACTGGTACTTTCCTTTAACATCAAGATTCATAATGGTTCTTGGCCAAACAGCTCCAGGTAAAAGTTTCAATAGAGGTTATGCACATGATGTCACAGCACAGTGGAGGTCACACCTACTGAGTGGCAGTGTTAGTATTCTGCTCAAATGTCATAAAACAAAAAGACACTATGAGTAAGTGCTGTGATGCAATTTACAGTATAAATATATTTAACAAGAAATCAAATGGCTGCATTTAGTAGAGGAAACTGCCAAGCAGTGCTTAAATTAAAGCTTGTTGGGCTCAAAAGTGATCCTTCTTACCAAACAGTGCTCCATTGACACTGACAAATGGCCAGGAATTCTGACATTTATTGTATGATTTCATAACATGGTCTTTAAACTGTAAACAGGTTATTCATACTCTTGCATGTCCTTTATAAAAAGGGTTCCCTTACGGGGCAGTGGTGGCCTAGTGTTTAGGACTTTGCTCTTGGGATCATAAGGATGAGGGTGCCCCCAACCCGGGCTCCACTGAGGTTCCCATGACCCCCAAGGTACCATCCTTACTTCACTGCCATGGATCATGTGCAGGTCATTGTGGCTCACTGTTCAAGTGTCACTTTCACTCACTTCACTTAAGTGTCCATATCCTACATTGACCTGAAGCCCACTTAACATAGGCCAGTGGCAGCCTAGTGGTTAGGAAATAGCCTTTGTGAACAGAAGGTCACAGGTTCAAGCCCAGGGTTACTCCTGAGCAAAATACTGTCATGCTATACTGTTTCCTGGGCACTGTTGATAGATCATGGGTTAAATTATGTTATATAGTGTTCACAATGACAATGCCAACAATTACATTATATCATTATATTACCATTTCCAATTCCTCCTTATCCCTGCAAAACAGCTATGCACAGACCCTCAGTGTCTGAAGCACTCATTATAAATTCACAAGTGGGCAAAGCTAAATTGTAAGCTGAAGACGGGCATATGTAAATGATTTAGTTCTCATTACATTTTTAAATGAGCAGTGATCATTCTATTCAGCAGTCCAACCTAAAACAGAGCTTCCTCATTTTCATAATCAGGCGTTAGTAGCACTCACCAAATCTGCTCCACTTGGCTCATGGGCCAGTCTTGACGGCACATGTGGGCAGTGGTATTGTTGGGTTTGTTGAAGGACACCAGAGTGCTGAAGACCGGGTATGGTACCATGATGACCACTGACAAAACCCAGGTACCTGCGATGACTTTGTAGGCGTGCGAGCGGGTCTGCCATGCCCGTGATGTCAGCGGGTTGCAGATGGCGCTGTACCTCTCAATTGCTATGGCAACCAGACTGAAAGTAGAAATGCTCACCGAGATACCTGTGGAGAAATGTGGGAGGTGAGACAACATCATCGTTTTTGCCAACGTGCTGGTAGTTGGGATTAAGCAAAAAAAATTGGACCATCAGGAACAGAGTGAGGAATGGTTGGAGAAGCACTGGCCTGGCTGAAAACAAAGGAATCAAGGAATGTTGACAGCTATGAGACTGATATTTGAGATGGACCTCAAAGACTACAAAAAGTAGCTTTAAAAACAGTACCAAAGTATTAATTTTCATTTTCTGAGCTGTGTGTGTAAATTCACACCTACAGTACTGTGCAAAAGTCTTTGGCAATTGCGCAAATTGTTTTTTTCCCACTAATCTCAGCAGCGAGTGTCTTTCTGCAGCAAAAACACAAGTGATCAGTAAATAAATGCAAACAAACTAAAAAGTGAAAAAAATACAATTTTGTTTTATGTGTAAAAAGTAGTAATATGTGTTGGGAGCTGTTAGAACTGTGCAGGTTTGGTGGTTGTGCCTCCAGTCATTGCAGGATGTGTGAAAATCTCACTTGATTTATCCACTGATTTATCCACAGGTGTTTAAAGGTTATTACAAATAATTCCAGGAGGAGAACTCTGGAAATGGTAAGCGAACACATACTGTTCACTGTATTAATTTTATTACTATTGCTTTTAATATTAGTAAATAAGTAATAGAAATAAGTAATTTGAAAATGAAATAATAAAAACACTTACTGTCTCTAAACTACTCTTGCATATACATTTCTCAGGGGCCTAAGACAGTACTGTATATTGTTTAACCCTCTTGGTAGCTGTTCACAATGAAATTTGAAACGGATATATTCCACTATTTAGATCCTTGCTTATCACAGTGTATTGAATTGTAAGATTCTTGTCAATACTGTCCTAAAATTGATCAAACTTCTATACAGCAAGAATGGTACACAATTTAAACAATCTAATACTTATATAAGAATCATTAATCTTCCTCAAATACATCTAAAATAACTTAAGAGAACACTTAATGTGTCGAATTGTGTTCTGCTCTTGCTTTCAGTAAGGGTCTATTTCATTTCACTATTTTTCACATTTAAGAATAATTTTGAAGACAAAAAAGAACATTCCATATCACTTTTATAATCACAGTCATTTAAAGAACTGAAGAGTTGAAAAATTGCACTTTTATTAAAATGTGTTTTTGAAAAGAATAACAGCTCACATATAACAGTGGTCTATAATGCGATTTGGTATACAACCATTCAAATATTCCCCGAAAGGTTCTTAAGAGCCAAAATAGCTTCCTATGGCTTCACTCCAAAGAACTAATTGATGAACGAGGTTTCACTATTTGATGAACAGCAAAGTGCCCCATGGCTTTAATTTTCTTACAGACAAATAGCAGGCTTTAGTATACACCACTGGATTGAGAGCAGCAGCCGAACAGTATTTGCATATATGAATATGTATATCATGCAGAGGGATTCCTTAGCCATTCATCCTAGAGGACTGGCTGGTAGGAAGACGAAGTTCACAAATTATTCAATAACCTATATAATAAATAATTAAACTAATAAATAAACAAGAAGCATTTTAGTCTAATCAATAAACAAGTATTTTTGTCCATATAATTGCTATATTACTGCAGTATACAGACACACTTGCCATTTAAGTAATGTTTAATTGTAGTGTAGTTTTTGTGATATTTAAATTAACAAATGGGCACTTTTAATATAAACATAAATACAATTGCAAAATGTACAAAATCTTATGAACAGTACCTGATCCGTTTAAACTCATGTAAGATAATTCAGATTGTTTTTCTTTCTATAGAAGGTCCTCTTTGAGTGCCGGTATGGGAGAATACATTTGAGGAATCAGAATTGCAGAAATTTGTTTCAAAAGCACAAAGTGTTCTTTGTAGCTTATTATTGCAGGCTTTGGCTGTTTTCACCTACGCACTTAACTTTTTGTTTATGGACTTTAAAGTTTGCGCCATTTCTAAATAACTTCTGAGGTGTCTGAGAAAGGTAAAGCCACAGCCTTGGAAATGAACTCCTAAAGCTTGTGTGTGTCGGCCTGCCCTTGAGTCCACATGACACATGAATGAACTGAAGCTTTCATGAAGAAACGCAGTGGAGCTTGAAGAGCCTTAGAAAAAGCTCAAACCCAGAATCCTTCAATGGCTAGGCACAACCAGAGCTGAAATTGTCTAAAACTTTCTCTTTGATTTCCCATTCACAAAACTTATAATCCCCACTAAAAGAGGAAGGCAGGAGATTTATTCTAATGGGGTTGGAATCCAAGTGGTTAGATTCTTTCGGTGAAGTTGGGGGTGGGGGACTTTTTAACTTATAAAAAGTCACCTTAATATTTCCATCTGAAAAGAATTCACAGTGGAGGGAAACAAGGGTTATCGTTGGCTACACTTAAATGGTCAGCAGAATAATGGCTGGAGTAGACATCCATTAGAAGACCCGAACCCACATCTCTAGAGGAATTTCCCTACCATTTAACACAACTTTGACGGTCTCTGGGCAATCATTCTCCTTAAGGGTAGATATTAACAGACATAGCCTTGGAGATCAGACACAAAATCAATGGTTGAAGGGTCTTGTAATGGTTCTGTTCATCGATTGCTCGTGGCTGATGAAAATCAGGCTGTCCTAAGGCTTGGTTCAGATTAATGGAGCAGAGGTGAGTGAAATAAACTAAGACATAGTGAGAAAATGCCAGCATAGCAGTAGGACGTGATAGAACATTCTCTGCCGCGGACTAGCGCAATGCTCTTCCTCTGACTCAAGCCTGACACATGGCACTGTAGGAGTGACCCAACAGGAGGCGGCTTCATGCCAAGCAAGCTCTGAATAGGAATGATATATTTCAATTTAAGACTAGCTTTTGTTCCATTACATTCTTTAAGTAAGAGTGTTCATCAGGAGTTAGCAAAAGCAGTAGTATTACACAGCTGTGTAAAATGTAAATTAAAACACAATGATCAAATCCCATAAACCCATATTTTATTCCCAAAAAAACATAGAAAGCAGATGAATATTAAAATTAAATAAATGTATAATTTAAGAAAAATTAGGGTCATTTTAAATTCGATGGCAACAACACGTCTTTAAAAAATTGTGGCAGAGACATGTTAACCACTGTTCCCCACTTCATTTAGTCTGTAAACATTTGCAAACTGAGAAGGACATTCGGAGGGACAGAGGGGTCCACTTCTGAAGCAAGATTTTAAATTGAACTCTAATAACAAGCAGGATGGCACTTCTCTTTAGTCCAGAGGATGTGGTATCTATGTTTTCCAAAAGGAATTTCACATTTCAATTGTTCTGACCATAGAACAACTTTTCACTCCAATATAAATAAACTTTTGTTCTTCTTCTTTACATACTTTAACTCGCATTTGTGAACAGCACAATGAACTATGTTTTACATTGAGGAACATTGTACGGATATTGTCCCTTAATTTGAAAACACAGTTTTTTGTAGATTAGTGAACCTTCTTATTTATTATATTTCTTCTTTATTTACATATTTACATATTGATTAAAACAAACTCATGTTACTGACCGGTTGCAAATTAACGTAATTAGTTGCAAAATGTCCCTCCAGGTGTTTCGTTTCAGTTCCACTTAATTTTCTAGGCTCTTGTTGCCCCAGCACAACATTTTTTGTGACATGTTGCTGACATCAAATTTAGCATTAGGATTAGTCTCAATTTCAACACTTGATTTCCATGTTCCATTTGAATAAAATATTGGTTCATGAGATTTGCAAAACATTGCATTCTGTTTCAAAATGCTAGATGGCTCTATTAGAAATGTGTTGGAACACAGTGCACCACTGTCAGAGCTTTGTTTTGGCTGCAGGAAGAGGATCTGCACCTGGGGTGTTCAACTCTACCACCCTGTAGACTTCAGCTCCAACTCCAATCTAGCACACCAGATCCAGATGATTAAGAGCCTCAGAGGCGTCTGAATACAAGAACCATGCGTGATGGATCTGACCTCTCCAGAGTGGTAGATCTCCAAGACTAGAGTTGAGCACCCCTGATCTACACAAAATTAAACTATTGGTTTTAGTGTTGTAACTGATAACACTTGCTTCCTGAAATGATTTTGCTGATTATGACAGGTCTCTACTGGGTATGCACAAATAGAGTTTTGGTTTTACTGCATCACATAGGAATGAAATGTTTACATTTAGCATTATTTAATTTAACAGAACTAAAAGTATTTTGTTTCTGATTTCCTTTTGTATTTAGTGTCTGGTGCATCACGTTGCAGTGTCCAACTGTAGTCAGCAAGCATTGATGTATTCCAGTTGCCCTGGTATCGTGTCTCCATCTTAGCAATGTCCTGGTGAAACCTTCCACTGTGTTGCACTTCATTGTCTTGTTTGCTTTGAGAAGTTTCTGTACCAACTGAATGTAATTTAGGGCTCTGTAAATGCCCAGAAATTTGTCTTCTTTAACCTTTTTTAAAGGCTTTCAAGGAATTTTTTTTTTCAACCCGCTTGTCACTCATAACATGTCTCATAAATGCCCTTTTTGATCTTGGCATCCGTTACTCTTGGGAACATCAGTCTTAAACTATGAAAATCTTTGACTTCCTTGTTCATTGCTTTCACAAAATTCTTTCCCGGGTTGACAAGCGATTCATGTGCCACATTTTTCTGTCCCAGAACTAACTTTGTAAGGAGTGGCCAGAGTTGCAGAGCTAGTAACAAAGCAAAAACTTAAAGATCTCCACTGATATTTTAGTTCTACCTGCTGTACTGGACTTACTTAAGTAACAGTTCCATGTTCTCATACATTTCTTTCATGTGTGCTGCATAGCCAACAGCTACTGAAGGATAAACATTGCCATTGTGTAGCAGAGCAGCTTTCAGGTTTAACATTGACGAATCAATAAAGATATGCCACTCTACCAGATTGTGATCACAACCCAAGGCCGAGAACAATCCTTCAATGTCATAATAGAAACAGAGACTGTTGACTTGTGCAAAAAATGTGGTTATATCATGACGTCAGTTTCGAAGCACAGACATTTCATACCTGGTGACAGCAAACACCATTCCTGCAGTCTTGAACCCATCAACTAAGCTTTTGCTTTTGATACAAATCTCTGATCAAATAGTTCAATTCAGACTGTGTGATCAGATGTGGATCGCCTGATGAGCACAGTTCAAAATCCACTCAGTTCAATGTTACAGTCGGTACCCTGAATTGCAGTTTCTTCATCTGGTTCCTTTAAGCTCCAATCCTCTAGTACTTTCGGCATGCCCAGGATGTCATCTGCCACAGAACAGCTTCCAACCTGGCCTGACTCCATTCCAGGATATGCACAGACTGCACAAATAGTTGCTGATAAGTCACTTATGGGAGTGAAAATGTTTAGATAAAAATACAATGAAAAATCATGAAAAACTGTATGTAATGAGTCAATTTTTTTTATATTCGTGATTAGCACCCAAAAATCAATAAGAAACACCCAACAGTGTTCAAGAAGCAAAACTTTGATGTGTAGTGTAAGCTGATAAGAGTTGCATCTTATTATTATGTGTAGAGCTATTTCACTGCTCCCAGAAGTTCTATGAGTCTTATTCATAGGATATGAGGATGAAGAGAGCCCCAATCTCGCTCACCAAAATTTGTTCAACAGGCACCCATCAGCGATCTCAGATTCTACCTCCCAGAAGATTTTCTAGGGTGGGGTGTCTGAGTTTATGAAATGAAAATGCAAATTGTGCATCTGAACTGTAGACTTTAAACAGTGTTATTCAGATGGCAAACATTCTTACGCCAGATATTTTGAGACACTAAAGGAAATTTATGCTGCAAGCTGCTCAAACTTCAGCAAATCGAGTGGAATTCATAATCATTCCAAGATATAATATCTTTTCTCACTCTTCCCATGTTTACTGAGCCCTCACAAAAATGCAGAACTATTCAGGACATGATATTTGTTAGATATGACTACAATGTATCATTTCATATATATCAAATCCTAAACTCATAATGATCTCACAGTGGCAGCACATTATGATATCACCTGGCAGACACCACAATAATATACATATGACATACGTATACATATGACATGTACCCAGAGGTGTATTTAGTGGTATGGGTCTCCAACAGGCATAAACCACCACCAAACGCAGTTATCAATCTTCATGGTTTCATTTTAGTTTAACAGATGTAACTAATAAATTAAAAATTAAAACAACTTCTTAAAAATAGGGTTTTTACTGGGCACTTTGTAGTATAAGGCCCAAAGCAATTGCTGATCTTAATGGTATAGTCCACCCCTAACCATACACAATTTTGCAGCTAAATGCTACACAGCTCAGATACAACTGAAAATATTTTTTAACACAAAAGGCAAAAAGATGAATACATTCTAAAATTAATGTACAATACATTTTATATAAACAGTATACGATCCATCAGTAGGTTTAACTGCCTTTAACATGGAGTGAAATGACTGTAGCTATATTAAAACATTGTGAAATTGTTCTGCCTGATTTCTATATGTTTTTGTGTATTTGAAGCATCACTTAATGCTATATTCCTCCAACAATCAACAATCAGGTCATTATTAGGTCAATATTTATATAAAAAATATTAGCATTTTGTAAATATAAATTGTAATGTAAAAAGTATGGCGCTGTGGAAAGCAAGATCCACTGCGATTCAAAAGAGGACTTAAAATTAAAATGAGATTTTTTAATGTTTGTGAAATAACACCATGAGCCATTTTGGCTAATAAAAAAAACTTGTAGACACTTACAGGACACTCAAGTATTGAAGCTTGTTTCTGTCATTTAGTAAGAACACTTATTATTATGACTTTTAACTCATAATTATGACTTAGTATCCAACAATTCTGACTTACAAGCTCATATTTGCAACTTCATTCTCATAACTATAATTATTAGGTAATTATCATTTAATAATTATAAGGCAGATCTCTGACTAGGAAAAACAAAAGGAAAGCCAGATTTCTTACTTGGTAACTCAGGTATGATTTCTTAACCTCACGTTCCTCAGATGTCCACATTTTACGCCATCTCCGACATGGCTGCACCCATGGTTAACGACATGTAAAACACTTATCATGCCTTAAAGCAGGGGTGTCAAACTCAAATACTCTGGCCCATCCATCTCCATCGTGATCTAGCTGGCCTCCACTGACCATCACCACATGTTCATCTGATGCCTACAC
>JBBIGC010151318.1:0-18164 GCA_037576955.1 Lepidarchus adonis | reverse complement strand
ATCTATCTATCTATCTATCTATCTATCTATCTATCTATCTATCTATCTATCTATCTATCTATCTATCTAAACAAATATCTAGAATTCAGATTCTCAATATGCACCGTTTCCATGGCATCACCGAATACTAAGCCGTAGAATGTACAACCCTCTTTCCAAACACTGGGACACTATGGAAAATGTTTTGCAAATTATATGAAGTCATAATTAAGTAAAAATTGAATAAATACAACATATCAAATATTAAAACTTTATTGTTAAAACAACAAAAAAATAGAATATGGGTACTACAACATGAGTACTAAAGGTTTGGACGGGGCAGCACAAGACTGTGCTAAATGTAAAAAAAAAACGTGTTGGAAACAGGTCAATAACATGACTGGTATAGAAAGAGCCATAGTCTCTGACTAGTGAAAGCTACGAATAAAAGCTGATGGACTGAAGGTTGTAGCAGAGTATTGAGTGTTAGAGTTGTAAGCTGAGTATAAAGCTTTAACTGGGCCTGTATTAAAGCACAGCTGACAAGGCCGGCAAGGAAATAACTACAGTAAAGATTTATAATGTAATACATTTCATTAAAGTGCATGTGTAGAGTTGAACTCAAATCAGACTGTGGCCTTACCAGACAGTGCAAGCAGAGAGGGAAACTCGCGGCAGTTGTGGACACCAGTTGAGTCGGTGGCGCATGACATCCACAGATTCTCGTACAAAGTTGAAGTGGTGATGACATTCCCATCCACTGTGGAGGTTTTCCAGTAACGGTTGGGTATTGCCACTCCGACCATCACCCAGCTTAAAAATCCAAGCAACAACGCAACCACTTCAACGATTGGATCCATTACTGCTTTTTGTGTGAAAGAGTGTAGAATGGTATATTCTTTAGTCCTCACTCCTTTTTTGTATCTTTTCTTAGTGTTTCAGGGCAAACATATCCAGTGCACAGGGATCAGTGTAGCTGTCTCTTAGTGGTCACCGAAAAAGTCCATGGGGAGAGAACGCTTGTGTGGGAAATCAGTGGAGGAGATGTTGAGTTTAAAGTCATTAAATCAATGATTTATGATCTTGCTTTTCCCTCCCCATTTCGTGTGAGCCTTTTCACACCCTGAAACTCAGCAGGTGGTTATCAGGAGGCTGTGCAAGCGTCACCAAAGTCCAACAATCAGCCCATGACCTTGTGAACATGGTCACTCATCTGTGATGGACTGAAAAGATGTTTTGTTTTTTGTCTGTCCATTAAAGGAACAAGGAAACACATGAAAACCCCCAGTTTTTATCATTCTGAAATGTATGCTTTGAAGTGTAGATAAAGTATAAACGACAAACTCCCATTTATTTATGACATGGCATATTATTCCAGTATGCCTCTAATGCTTACTTTATTGTGTAAGATATTACACAGAATGATCTCCTGTAGGCTCCCATGTGGTATAAAACAAGATCCTGCGATAAGTGTCAATGTGCCATTTATATAATGAAGCAACATTAGGTAGAAAGTATTCATGTTTTTCATTTATGTCATTATTAAACCTCTAGTGAGCGGAAGCCTAACAGGAGTTTCATCAGTCGACCTTGTAGAGTTAAAGACAGTAGTTTGAATCAGTCAATGCCACAGACCAGAAACAGTGACTAATTACAAAAACATTATTAACAGTTCTTTCAATGATCATCCTAAATATTTCCACAGCTTTGTTGAATTTATTTGAGTTCATAGGACATTTATTGGAAATATACATTTATAAATACAAGCTTTGTTTTAAAATGATGAAAAGTTCCAGTTAATGATATTGCCATTTTATTTACTGATGTATTTTATACTGTGTAAGACCTGTTGATGAACATAATCCATTTTTAAGAATGAAGTCTATAATCCTCTACTTTTAGTTGTATTTAATTTTGCCGTGTTGTGTTTGTATTCATTTACCTCACCCTCAACATAGGAAAGCGAAGTTCAGTCAGGACCATGAACAGACATTTTCACAGTTGCTTAAATGAAAAAGGCACCGTTGCATAATTGTGTATAAACAATAAAGTTACAGTAACACAACAATTTTTATTTTTTACCATTACAATACGTTGTTTATTTGGGTAAAGAATGATTGGCTACTAAGTTTATGCATTACAATGATAAGCCATACTAGATTTAAACTGTCAGTGGCCCAGTTTCAAGGGCCCTGTCACATAATCACTCTTTCTGCAGACAAATTTGAATGGCTCTTTGTCATTTTGCATTGTTTTAAATAATAGGGCAGCTCCAGTCCAGGAGGGCTGGTGTCCAGCACAGTTTGGTGATCTACCTAATCAAGCTCTCCTGGTTCAACTCACTTGTTAATTGTTTTGAGTGTGTTTGAGGAGAGGAACTACTAAACTGTGCCGGACACCAGCCCTCCACTTTGGCCACATCTGTTCTAGGGTAAATACCAGATGTAGATTACTGCAAGTGTTGGTTAGTTAAGCTAAAATGTTGAGGAAAAAATCATATTCATTATTGTCAGACCACTCTCTTTAGCTAAAATAAAATGTGGACTGGTATTAAGAGTTGAATAAAATTGGAATCTTATTATAATCTTGCATAAGCAGTAATTAATGGGTGAATCAACAAATTTGAGCTTTTAAAGGTCCTAGACAATTGTACTGAAATGGCCACAGTCATCAGTAAGTTGCCTCACGTGACATTTACTGTGGTAGATCTGCTGCTTATGACAAGGAGAACACTGAACAGCCATAACATTAACACCACCAGCAAAATGTTTTATTTTTGTTACAATGACATATATTAGTATATTATATTTCTTCAATGTAGATCCATACTGAAGACATCAAATTTATATATGTGGAATTATGTAGCAATGAAAACATTTAAACCTCTAAATATGTTTTATATTTTAGATTTCTCAAAACAGCAGCTCTTTGCTTTGTTAACAGTGCTCCAAACTCTTGATCTTTTCTCAATGAACTTCATGATGTAGTCACCTGAAATGTCAGGGTTCATATATGGAATTTCTTGTTTCTTAACGGGGTTGGTATCATTAGTTATGTTGTGCAGAAGTCAGGTTGGCACACAGCTGACAGCCCTGTTAGAATTTATATTATGGCAAAAACCATTCAGCTCAGTAAAGAGATATGACAGTCCATCATAACAACTGAAGGTCAGTCAGTCTGGAAAATTGCAAATTTATTGTGTCTAAACTTTTGACTGGTAGTGTATATATCTTACATGTATTAGATATATTAGGCAGCATTTCACCAGTCAATTCTTGAAGTTGATGTGCTGGAAGCAGGATTAAAGGAAGTGTGTGAGGATCTGAGCCACTTTAACAAGGGCCAGATGGTTAGATGACTTATGATAGATAGTAGGTAGTAGGTCTTATGAAGTGTTCCTTGTCTCCAGTAATACCCATCAATGGTGATCCAAGGAAAGACAACTGCTGAATCAGCAACAGGACCATAGGCACCCAAGCCTCACTTGATGCATGTGGAGATTGAAGGGTAGAATGTCTGATCCGATCCCAATATTTTTAAAGCTGAATGACAGATTAATAGATCCGGGACTATATTGCACTATATATAGAAGATAGTAGCTTATACATAACCACATCACCTTCATTTCACCAAATGATTTGGAAGATGTGCTCAAATAAATTATTTTCCGTAATCTAATCACAGATGTAAAACACTGGAATTCACTTAAGGTTATTGGAGGTTTGACTTGAAGCAGGATCTACGGTCATTGGTTCAGGAAATAAACACTGTATTTCAGTGTGAAAAGAAGGATGATCATATGAAGGTGACCGTATCCTCGTTGTTAATGGTGGAGGGGATCTGTACTGTCTTGTGCTCCATTAAACTTGTGGGGTAGAGGAGAATCCAAAACAGAGTCCAGTGTTGTGTCATATATTGTGAGACTGAGCTAAATAACCACAACGACAGTTTATTACTTACTATTTATTTATTTTAAGCATCTGTACCAAGATTGCCAGTAATTATGGAGATGGGTGTAATTTATTTTTGCACTGCTTACACTAAGCAGCAAAATTTTGGATTTCTTCTACATTTATAAATCAACTTGAACATCTGTATGGCCGAAAGAAATGTTTTTAAAAAAGTAATGATGTTTTCATTTTAGGCAGATCACATTCAGATCATCACCTGTTTAACAAGTACTACATCTACTAGATGTGTTTTGCACACTTTTGTTGCACTTACATGCAGATCTCCAAAAGTTGATATTTAATCAACGTGACACACCCAAGTTAACAAAGAAATGTCTTAGCCTTGAATCCTGCTCAGAGGCTTTTCACTCCTTTTTATTTCACAGGTATAATGATCTTCAGCGTAAGTAATGAACTATGCTGAGTTGCAAAGGTCATGTTTATGGCAGGCACGCTTACGAGGGTTTGGTTTTTATGGCTCTTTTGAAGCGCAGTAATGATTTTCACACTGTGGACATCCAATAAATCTGAACATGCTGAACTTTTACAGGAAAATCCTCCCTCGTTTGCTAAAGAGGTAATTTTCTCAGGTAATTGCCTGATAAAATGAAGATCAGAGATTTAACAACACGAGCCAATTGCAAACATTTTGTTTAGAATTTCAGTGTGTTGTCTGCATGTGACAAAATATGACACTGGAAGAGCCAATGATCAGTATAATGCTTTTGACTGCACATTTAGTAAATTAAGTCTATAGAAAGATGCTTACCTACCATGCACACAGCCATCATTAACTCTTACCTTAGTTAATTAGTAACACCATCTGTAGCAATAAAGGAACATTACTAATGGAACCATAATCTCTGCTGTTGTAAAAACATACAAACTAAAATGAGCTGACATCTAGCTGAAGGAAAGGCACTGATGTGGAAAAACTAGGCCAGCTGCCCATATCTCTGTTGGTAGTTGACTCCGAGTTGTGAGAGTTTGAGTGTATAACTGCAAAAAGGAATTTGTTTCTCTCAAGGCCCAACAATAGAGTCAGGGTGAATGAAACCTAAACAGTTTCAGTGAAGATTTTCTCAAAAATAAAAATGATCCTTTCTGCATTGAAACTACAAAGGCTGGCAGATTCACACACCACAGCTTAGCCTTTTGAACCAGACATAATATCTCAGCAAACACGGAAAGACTGACCTCAGCTTTTCAGATAACACATGAACAGAGACCAATACTTTGTAGTAGTAAAACCAAGAGTTGGTACTGTGTTGAATGGCTGAGGATCATTCTGATACCAATACAAATATATTAACAATACAATTTTTAACATTTACATACCTGCACTCTCAGAAAAAGTACAAAACCATCACTGGAGTACTGTCCTCAATGGTGTGTTTATACTCTAGTGAACATAACTATTATATTTATTTAAGTTACAATGACTGTAGACCCTGATTTAATGCCAGTTTTATATTATGGCACACAACTGAGTCTTACATTTTACAATCCCCTTTTCTGTATAATTGAAATTTTTACAAAAAGACAATAACATGGCATACGCTTTTTGTACAAGTCTAACCTGATTTCTTCTTTTAAGGTTCCAGGCATAGTATTGTACTTTTCATACCTAGTCTGGAATTTTAGAAAACGTCTGCTATTGATATTTGTTCAAATGACTGTTACTACTCTGCACATGAAAACCAACACATGACAAAGATACTCTGAAAACAATGACAGTGACTGTAATTAAATAGCAGTTTTGAGTTTGTCCTTATCTCACCATGCTCTTAGAACCCATAAAAAAAAAAATTCTGACAGACACTGTAATGTGTCATAATCTCTTGACTTGAAAGAACAAAGATAAAGCTGCATGGAAACAGGTTTGTATTGTATAAGGTTTAAATGAAGTAATATTTAGAAAATCAAACATCTGTATTAAAGTGTTACTCTGAAACTTTATAGTGCTACCCACCCACTAACATTAGGATTCCCTTGTTTTTCCAAATCACTCAAATCAAGTCTGCTGGTGCAACAAATTAATAAAATATGAAGCTTCATTGTTAACATAAGATTATACATTTGTATAAATAAAAGTAGTAGACAAAAGCATAAGATTCATATAATTATCATTATTCATATCAAAGTAAGACCATTTCCTTAGATAACCTGCAACAACCTGTGAGTAAATATGAGTCTCTGTGGGTGTTCAGCCAGTCATTTGTTTTCCAAGGAGAATTCTGCAAATTAACACACATCCCGACTTCTTTATTGGGGTTTTGCTGATTTGGCTACTGCCATCCCAATCAGTCCTGCAATTCCTGCCACTCCCAAACCAATGCCTCCAACAATCGCCATGCCAACCAGGCCATCTGGGGAAAAAAGGGAAAAAGATTACAACAATGCTACATTGTGTCATGATTTTTTCTCTTCCTTAAGTTACAATAAACTCCAATAAACTCAAGTGTGGTGTGAATAACTTCATATTACAACACCTGCTGCCAAAAAAAAAAAAGAATTTAAAGACAAATGTGTGCACTGATATCAATAAAACTTGTAAAATGTACATCTTTCATATAACATATTTTCCCTCATTTTACCTTCCATCTCGGGTTTTCCTTACCCACACAAATGATCAACTACATAAGCAATGCTGCACATACCCTCTTTTTTAATCAACAGGGTGTTTTTCTGTTACACACCACATGTAGTACACACCTCTTTCAAAGTCTTTGCATGCCCACCTTGCCCCTGTGTTATTTTATATTTAATCAGGTGGTCAGACAGTCAAAAGTACAAAGTGGCAGAATAAGAATGCCGTTACCAGGGACAGCAGGGAGTTTTGGCAGGGAAGTATGTTCATGCGACACACATTGTGCCAGGGTCTATAAAAATGTTCATTTCAATATAGGTTTATAGAATTGAGCTCTATTTAGTAAATATTTAAGAACTAGCCATTAAATCACATAGAACTACCCACATACAAACACTATCCATACAAAATACCACTAAACAAATTTTAAAAGGCAGCAAAGCAACTAGTCAATAAGTTTTATTTCTTTGCTGTTATTTCCCTATATATTCCAAATATATCTGATATAATTGCATCTACCGTAAAATAAATTTACAGGGAAGCCAAAACTGTATTTCACATTGTAATTAAACTGCATAGACCTTTTCCTCCAAATTATGACTTGAATACAACTTACCTGGAGTGAATAATATATAAACACTAACTTATGAATGATTGCAGCTGCATTGTATATATAATTTGGCCATTTAAATAGCTACACAACATGCACTTTAGTTCGTGCTGCTCACAGAATTACTTCTCACATACTGCACTGTTATGGGATTTAACCAGTAATTCATAGCTGCTCATTTTCTTCAGGTGGAACCTTATACAGAAATGGCACTGCTGTCACACTTTCCCATCCTTACTGCTCTGTGCAGCTGTGTAGTTTGTGTTTTGGTGTAGAACCAGTGAATGATAACTTTCAAATTAGAACAAATTATAATTAATTATTTTTAAAGTGGATTTTACTTTTACTTACTGCAGGTTCAGACAGTATTTCCAGTGGAGGCCATGAAATTTGACAAACTTTGGCATTTTTGTTTTTTCTAGAATTGTGTGCATTCCTGCACGGCACTTTCCTTTTTATTGTATTGCAGTCCGGTTCTTTGTTGTCTTCTCTCATTACTGTCTGGCATTCATTGTATTATGTTGTATTGTTTTCTCCAACAATCATTCTGGACTGTGACTATGTTTACAGCTTGTACAGCTTGTTTAATGCCTTTATTACTTGTGCAATTTTATTCGTTAATATTTTACTACTTTTAATAGTTAATATTTCACCACTATTTTACTTTTTGCACCACATGAGATTAACGAAAAGAGTTTTACACTACCATATCTTGTTCTACTCTAAGCCTTCACACTTTAAATACAATTACTTCAAACACAGTGATCATACCTTTCTTTAGTGCTTGGTTGATGAGCTTCTCCAGTTCGATGGCCTGCTTATTCCCTGGTTCATTTCTGAGCAAGATGCGAATGTACTTTAGAGCTCTTTCATAATCCTGTGAAATGAGGAATGGAGACACATACAAGACAAGAAAATAATCAATAAGCTATTACGACATTATTCATAAAAATGGACTTTTATATAACTGCAAGACAATACATTAACATTGGCTATTGATTCTATGACACATTTGTCACTTTAGAAAATATTAGAAAAGTGTCACTGTACCTTCAGTCTATAGTTTGCAACAGCCAAGTAGAAAAGAAAGTCTCTCTGGTCATCTTTTGAGCTTTTTTGCAACAACTCTGTGATAGTGAAATTACCATACAATAAGAAATGCAGCACATTGTCACAGGAACTTCACATGGGTTCAGATGAATGATACTATGAGATGTTTTGCTTATAGTAACTGCAAATAAGCTATGATTTAAATGTAAAGTTTCTTGGTGTTGTCTTCATAACTCACTCACCTTCCAAAAGCTGAATGCCTTTCCTGATATCATTAGTGTATTTACTTCTGATCAAACACCATGAATACTCAAATTTGGTTTCTTTGGACACAGGTCCTTTTGCCAGTTCAGCATTATATTTCTTCTCAAATTTCTGTCAGAAAAAAAATCCACACAAGAAGAATTATAATCGTGTTTCCAAAAAATTTGGGACACTGTAAAATGAAGATTAAAACAGAATTCAATGATTTGCATATCATGTAATATTGAAAACAGAACAAAAGAAAGGCCAATAAATGTTGAAAATGTTACTCCTTTTGAATTTGATGGCATCACAAAAAAACATAGAACAAAGGCAACAAGCTCATTCTGGTTTTGAATTTCATGCCATCAAAAAAAAACAAAAAAACAACTTAAGACAGAGGCAACAAACACCTCACAGCTAATTGATTATTTGGAAACACATCAGTAACCTGATTGGATATAAAAAGAGGTGGAGGCTCTTAGAAGAAAAGAAAGGTTCACCATTAGGTGAATTTCATGTGTATGGCACAGATTTCAATAAAGTGAGAGAAATCGCTGTATAGAAAGAAGAAGGTTGAATAACAAGATTGGATGATCTCTGGGTCCAAACTCATTAAAAGGACTGAGGTGAACTGGAAAATTGGTACTGACAAATCAGAATTTTATTATTATTTTTGGATAGGAATGTTGTGTACATATTACTAAATAGGAGAAGGACCCTCCAGCTTGTTATCAGTGCCCATTTCAAAAACTATGGTCAATAATGTGTATGGGATGCATTAGTGTACATTAGTATTAGTAGCTTCCACATCTGGGACCATACCATTAAAGTTAACCATACACACATCTTTCTTATTTCAGCAAGACAATGCTAAGTCTCATTACGCACATATTACAATAGCAAGGCTCTGTAGTATTTGTCCCTGTGCAAAACTGACCTGTCCAGATCATTTACCCAGGAAAAAACATTAATGCTTAATGAAATGAAATGAACACAGCAAAGGAGACCCAAACTGTTTCCTGCAGCCATATGACAACTGAGCTACACTGTGGATTATCAACTCAAGTTACATTTTGTCCATTAGCCAGTAGGTCATTAGTATAATCAAGATCAAAGGGGACAAAGGTTCTTGACAAGCGGTTAATAACCGGATGTTTGTAGTTGGCTGAATGGCTGACAACAATATGACAGTGGTAGATATCTGTGCGGTACCACTATTTTTCTTATCTTGTTAAAACCCATTGGATTGCGTCTCTTGAATATGTTACAACTAATCTAGGACTAAATTGCAATGCCAATCGTGATTTAGCATTGAAAGGCGGTCTCGGTCAAGGATCAAGCTTATCTAGGACTGGGTAACTGGTCCACATACATTTTTCTTGTACAGATAAGGTTTCAAGCTTTCTATTGATTTTCAACAACATATGTAAAATTGTATCCAGAAGCCTTATCCAATTTTTAATTGAGCTACTTGATGATATAGCTAATGCTGATGGACGCTTTTAAGGCATGATTGTGTATTCGTAACAGAAGGAGTATAAGGTAATAATGCTCAACAGCATTGATTTATCTGATAAGAACCACTGGAGCCACATTATCAACACCCTCACTCTCACCAGAAGAAGCTAGAGGGGAGACCACACTGAACTTGGCAAAGGTCTGAAAAGTCGTAGCAAAAAAATGTATCCTACCTTAGAATTTGTACTTCTTTTTTAAATGTAAAAATGTGGAATGCCTCTGTGACTAGACATACAAAATACAGTAATAAGCCACATCAAGCCCACCACCATGTTACAACGGCTCCAGTTTAGGGATAGTTTATTAAGCAGTAAATGAACAATCAGTCCTTGAAGTTTATGTGCTGGAAGTATGAAAACTGGACAAAGATTTGGGCCTGGGCCATGGAAGTCCAAGGCTCACTGATGCATGCGAGGAGTGAAATGTAGTTCATCTGCTCTGATCCTACAGAAAAAAACTACTGTAGCAAAAATGGCTGAAAAAAGATTGGTTATGACAGAAAAGTGTCACAGTGCTTCACAGCTTGCTGCATATGGGGCTGTATAACTGCAGGGAAGTCAAAGTGCTGCTCAAAGCAACTACAATAAGCGTGTATTAGATCTGAACCATGGAGTGACCGAAGAAGGTGGCCTTGTCTGAATCTCGTTTTCTTTTATATCATTTGGACAGCTAAATGAGGAAGTGCTGACACCAAGATACACTATGAGAAGAAGGCAAGCTAAAAGAAAGTTCTACTGGTACACTTTGGGCTCTGGTATATATGTGAATGTTACTTTGAGACAGACCATTTACCTAAACATTGTTGCAGACCATGTACTGTAAGCCCCTTCACAGCAATTATACTTCCCACTGCCAGTGGCCACTTTCAACAGGATAACACGCCTGCCACACTGTAATTTTTGGTTTAAGGAACATTACACAAAGATCAAGGCTTTGGCCATGAAATATATGTGCGACGTACTGGGAAAACCACTTCACTTTAAGGATCTGCTGCTAAAGTCAGAGTTGAGGAAAGGTTCCGAATATCTTAATGTATTTGAAAATTAATTACACGTCACTGTAAGAAACGAGTAGCAGGAAGAGCATTTTCAGAACGACATTCACAGCCACATCTCAGAGCAGAAGAGACGCAAAACTTTGAAAACTGACTTGATCTTTCTTATCCCATATAGTAGACTGGCTCCAGTGGTTCACGAAATAATCTATACAGAAAATCAGCCAGCGACATAAACAATAACAATAACCAGGTGACGTAATGTAGCATGCTAGCTGTCTTGCTACCAGTGTCTCAGAATAACATTCCGGCTTTCTGTTTGCGCTCGAACAAACACCAATATCTGTTTCACAAACAAACAGGCCGCCGCCGAAGTTACGATTTCACAAACTCGTTTAAAACACATATTTACCATTAAATCTTCTGGAGCTACAACGTCCGTCACTACTGCTTCCATGTTTCCGGAAACGCTACACACATGGCATAATAAAAGTCGACTGCAAACACTTAGCACCATGAATATCTGTTGTTAATTTCAATTTTGCCATGTTTAACGTTTTAAAGACATGCACGTAAAGCATGTTATTTGATACGCATTTAAATCAATGTATTGGACACGCTGTCGTTCTGTATATACATATATAAATACATAATTTCGCCTCCCGATGACGCCCTCAGAATACGTCACTACGTAGGAAGTAGCTGTCAAGCCGTATAAACACTAGCTTCACGTTTGAAACAGAAATGAAACATGGCTCTTGGCTTCTTGATAAGCGTATTTCTCTGAACATTTCATGATGGCTCGAAAGACTAAGAAAGAGGAGTACTACCGTTTCTTCACCGTTACGGATCCACGCGCACACGAGAAAGGCCACACGGAATATAAAGTGACTGCGAGGGTTGGTATCAAGTTCAATTGACTGAACTTATAGAGCCACAGTAATAACAGTGTAACAACACCGCAAAGCTATTATTGGCTTATATTTCAGTGTAAACGTTTCAGTTGTAATAATAACGAACATTTATCTGACTATTTAAAACGAACTTAGTTTCATAGTCGTGCTTGTATGTTTGTATGCGTGATATATGCTGAAGTATGTTTCATATGCCACATTAAAAAGTAATACAGTAAAGCAGTTAGTATAATGGGGCAGCTCAATGAAACTCGTGACACAATGTCTGAGAGGCGACCCCCGTGACTACATCTGGCTTTACACTAATTGGTGGCTTTGGATGGATTTTATTTAACCTGCCTCCCTCCTGTAACAATGATTTAAGTTTAAAAATTATCATTATTGTGAAAAGCTTAAATGTAGGACCTTGTCGTCTGACAGACCAAACTTAGTACAATTCTGCACACTCTTAGCTCATAATAAAAAGTCTTCAGTGTAGAACTGCAGGCTGAAGTATCACATGCTTTAATAATTAGACAAAATCCAATTGTTTATTTCTGTAGTAATGTCTGAATTCTGCCAGCCTCCTGTCAAACTGATTTAAGTTTACATCAAAGTATAATTATCGTAAAACGCTTAAATGTAGGACTTTGTTGTAGAACAGACCAAACATACATCATTATTTTTTTCCTCAGTACAGTTCTACACACACTTAGCTTATAAAATAATGTCTTCAGTGTACAGCTGCAGGCTGAAGTATCACATGCTTTAATAATCAGGCCAAATCCAATTGTTTATTTCTGCAGTAATGTCTGAATTCTGCTTCCTTCTCTTTTCTCCCTCCCTTGCTTTGTCGCTTTGTCGCCCAGTTTGTGTCAAAGCAGCGACCAGAAGATGTAAAAGAGGTTGGTTCTGATCATTTTCCGTCACTTGGCTGATTTTCAATCTATGATGCTTCAAAACATATATAATGTTTTTTTTTTTTTTTTTAAACCTACATTTAACACAAAAATACTAAACAGTCATATACCATGTGAATGTTCCTTTTATGTAAAGCTCTTTTTTTACTAACTGTAAAATATAGATATACAGTTACCTGTTATATTTTTGTATATAAAAGAATACATAAAAAATGTTCAGAAATTGATGTTTTTGAGTCATACCAAGATAAAGATATGACTCAGTAATAGCTGAGACATTTCTAGACTAATTTGGTTTCTTTTCTAAATATCTTCTCATGCATCTTTTCAGCACAGTATAGCGATATTAAAGATTTTTGTAGGTGGAATATGTGAGTTACATAAATTGGTGTTTTTCTGTAAGTTGGATTTTTTATGTGAATGAAATGTTAGTCAGTCTGAATGCTAAGGTAAAGAAACTCCGGCACTGAATGGCTTAAAATGACTTAATCTTTCTGAGCAATGCTACTTAAAATGATATATACAATGAAATATTGGCACAGTTAATGTAGAGAGTGTTGTGTTGTTTTAATTGTTAGATAGTGGTGTGGAGAAGGTACTCAGAGCTTAAGAAGCTGCATGGGGAGCTTGCTTATACCCACAGAAATCTTTTCAGAAGACAAGAAGAGTTCCCTCCTTTTCCCCGGGCACAAGTGTTTGGTAAGACTTGAGTCAAATGGTACTGGTGAGCATTTATATAGCCTTGGACAATGGTTGCTGTCATACAGAATCTTTACAATTATGTTTTTTAATTAATTTTTATTTGTAAATGTTAACTGATTACATTTTGGGAAAACTTCATGATAAATGGACTACTAGAAATGGTCCAAAAATACATGCATTAAAGCTAGTTAAGTAAAACGTGTTCTTAGCCATTTTAAAGGTAAAAAATGCTTTAATGTCATTATGCACATGCATTATGTTGGGCTTTCTAAGATCTGTCATCTGTTTTTTCTTTTACAAAATTTTCTGTTTCTCTCTGTTTCTCTGTGTTCTTAATCCTCCAAGGCCGGTTTGATGAGGCAGTGATTGAGGAAAGGAGAAAGGCAGCTGAAGCCATGCTTCTCTTCACAACAAACATCCCAGCCCTGTACAACAGCCCACAGATCAAAGAGTTCTTCAGGGTCAGCAGCTTATATAATATACGATGGTGTGAAAAAGTGCTTGCCCCCTTCCTGATTTTTTTTTTTTCCCATGTCTGTCAAACTTGTATGTTTTAGATAATCAGACAAATTTAAATATTATTCAAAGACAACACAAGAAAACACAAAATGCCTTTTTAAGTGAAGGATAAAAAAAACCCTACATGGCCCTGTGTGACGAATTCAAACCCCCCCCCCCCCCCATTAAAACATAACTTGCGGTTAATGTCTCTAGCCACACCCAGGCCTGATAACTGCCACACCTGTTCTCAATCAAGTCAATTAAATAAGACCTGCCTGGCAAAGTGAAGTCGACCAAAATATCCTCAAAAGCTAGACATCATGCTGAGATCCTAAGAAATTCAGGAACAAACGAGAAAGAGAGTAATTGAGATCTGTCAGTCTTGTAAAGGTTATAAAGCCATTTCTAAAGCCCTAATATATGAAATAATATGCACATCACTGATGTTGTATGTCAATAATATATCAGCCACAGCTATTTATTCATGTTGTTTTCCATATTTGTCTCTCTCAATCACTTGCAGGGAGGAGAGGTAAGAAGACCGCTAGAACTATCTTCGATTTCATCTTCCGCTACTCTGCCTCCACCTCTCATCCCCCTACCCAAGGGGGGCACTGTAATGGGAGCAGAGGAGGAGACAGGGAGGGAAGCACCCATCCAGGCTCAGGAAACCGAGTCTAGTATGGGTGAAAAAGATCTGGGCGAGACTGAGGTGGCAGTGGAGGCTCTCAGTGACATGGAGAACAGTCCTATAGAAGAGACACAGAGAGAAAACGAGGAAGCACATAATGACAGCACAGAGCAGTCTACAACAGGTGCATTTACATTTCTGGTTTATCCAGTTTATTCTTAAACAGCAGCCTGCAGTTTAAATTAGCATCCAAACAAACATGGATAAAAGCATTGTATTAATATTCCTCTTACATAATTTTTATGACCTTGTCACAAACTGCAGCAGGTCTTTTTCTCTGATTATCATTTTAAAAGAATAATTACCCAAGATGAAGCTGATCAACCACAAAAAGACATGTTTTGTGTTTGAATTGTGCTTCATTAATTCAGAACTTCACTATAGTCCATTTCCTTTCTGTAAAAGTACTTGACTTTTGCAACATTTTGTACAATTTTATAATTCATAGTAAGAGACACTTTGTCCTAAATTACAATGACTGGTCTGACTTTTGTGATGAACTTGATATTGTTTGAGCAAAGTTAGGGTGATCTGTTTTTACAGAAATTATTTGGGATATTTGACTGACCATTGATTTCTAATGCTTATCAGTAGAATTAGACTCATAGCTAAAAAAAATCTAGACATTTAATTTGGTCGACCACCTTCGACAAGTTTAAAGAAATTGCTGTAAGTAAAAAACACAATACTGTATTTCCCCAACTATAGGCCACCACACATAAGCCGCCCCATTCTATAAGCCACAGAAAATGCTCATTTATGTTTTAAAACTCTAAGATAAGCCACAGCGTTACTGAATTTACCGATCTGAAGTAACTTGACATGCCCCTGGAGACATTTGAAGCTCTTTACCAGTAGTGACATTATACTGTAGCTGAGCATAAACAATTAAATTAATAAAATTTGGAACTAACGAATATCTTGCCACAATGCAAGACCTACAATGCAGAATTTAAGTTCCAGGTCGTTGCTTTTGCGAAGCAACGTCTGCAATATCTGAGACGAACTTGTGTCCGACATCAGCGACAGCAAAGCAGCACATGTCGCAATTGATGATGTTTACATTTACACTTTTGTCCAAAGCGACTTTCAGGTACAGGAAGAATCAAGCATGAATTCAGACATGACAACACTAATATGAGAGTTTCAGTGAGTTTATGGATCTGATTTTAAAGGATTTGAAGAAAGGTAAGTCTAATAATTTTGGCAATTTGTAATTTTGCTAAAAATGTACATGTAGACAGATGATTGACATCGCTGTACTGCAGTACCCCCACCCTCCAGTCTTTCAAATGAAAATTAAAAACTCCAACAATAAACATGTGTTTCTTTTATTTCTGTTAAATGTAGCTTTTTCCAGCTTGTATTATACAATAGAATGTAATATAATGTAGCAAAGGTCTGAGAAAGTTTAAGAGACTGGATGCGACAGCTCCATTTAAGTGACAGAACATCGTCACTGATCTGTCTTTACTTTGCTTTTTGAACTGTTCCTTGCTGCAGTAAACCGTACGTTTAAATTCAGCTAATCATTTGGGGATGTCATCATTTTGTACTGAATTATACTTTTAGCGAATGTGTTTTCATGTTTTTAAATAGACCGTCCCATTTAAGCAAGCCGTACCCAATACCAGGTTTGCAAAATCAATGTACTGTGTAAGTCGCGGCCTATTGTTGGGGAAATACTGTAATGCCTTTTTGCAGTTAGATTTGAAATACAGCTCAGTCAACCAGCTTTGCTCCAGTTTCTCTCTAGCTGAAGTTTTCTACACCTATTATTTCTGGATTGAAATGGTTTAACTGTCTGACTGATTTGAATTATGTTTCATTCTGTTTTTTATTGTTTGTTTAAGTTGCTTGCCTTGAGCCTCCTGGATCTACATTTGACCAATCAGAGGAGTTTGATTTGCTATTTGACTGTATATCAGAGGAACCAGTAGAGAAGACTCCTCCCCTTCTCTCGATCGAGGACCTAGCCATCTTCGACCCCTGTGCTAAAGAAGGTCTTAACTACCCATAGTCATATCTCTTTCCACTTCATCTATGCAACTCTGTAACACCTGTATTTCAGAAATGTTTTATTTTTGTCATTTTGTCATCCTTTCTTTCAGATCAGTCCTGTAGATCTCCTGACCATTCTGAGCTCCTGTCCCTTAAACTGACTAAACCAAATGGTGCTGGGTGTGGAAAGGAGGACAGCTACGTGGCCCAGGCGAGCAAAGAGCTGAACGCAGCCCAGGAGAAAGAGAAAGAAGGAGAGTACAGTGAAGCAGTGCTGAAATACAGAAGCACAGTGGACATCCTTATGAAAGGAGTACAGGGTGAGGCCATGTCACGTTTAGAGCAGAATAGTAAATAATAATAATGAATAATAATAATTAATTATCTTAACCTGCCACTAACCTCAACCTTTGTTATTTTTATTAACAGTTTTATATCACAAAAAAAGTAGATTAGAAGTTCACCAGTGAACATCAGTAATATAAATGAAAAGCACAATACACAAACAGAAACAAACAAAAAAAAGGAAAATAAATAAATAAATAATGACAATAATAAGAGTAACCATGACTCAAAAATAAAATAAAATGGAAAAAAAGAGAAAGAAGTACAGGTACCTAATTAAGAATTACTAACCTCAACCTTAAAGCTTATAACCTAATAATAATCCTAGCCTTGGTCTTAATCTGGATGTTTTTGAATCAAATGATCTACTGAGTATTGCTAGATAGTTAGAAAAACATTTGGACATTTGTGGATGATGTTTAGGGTTAGGGTAAGTAAACTGAGAACAGAACAGAACTTGTTTAGGCAACAGTTGAAGAAGAAATGAAAATGAACATTGTAAACGCACAAACGAAGGAGTATTTGCACAGGAGGTCTGTTGAATTAGCAACTAAACTGACCGTGTAACTGAGTACTGTCGCTGAAGCTGCCCTCCATTTTTCCCTTAAGGTTGCTGAAGCACTGCTGACATCAGATGTTAATAACAATGATATCACATGTGCAGTAAAGTGTGTTTGGAAAAAAAAGATTAGCCGGTGCCTATTAATCCTGTGATCTGTTTACTATTCAGCTGAAAACTCCGATTTTTGTCCAAATGTAGTGAACTTAACCAAAGAAAGAATTTTACTTTGTAATACTTATTGAATATAAATTCTGTAAAAGTTGTAAGCAGTAAAGAAAAGGAGGCAGAATACCTTTAGAAAGCAGAATACCTCTTTTTTTTCTCTTAAAGCTTAACCTGAGATGGAATGTGTGAACTGAATTGGAACATTGTTCACATATTTGGCTTTGTCATCACAAGGGCACGAACAGTAACAACTTCTTTCTCTCTCTGTAGGAGAGGTGGATACTCAGCAGAGGGATGCAGTGATGAGGAGGATAGCTGAGTGCCTTGAGCATGCAGAGAGGCTGCTGTCCTTACATACTCCCACTCAGAAGCACAACACATAGAGCACACACACACACACACACACACACACACACACACACACACACACACACACACACACACACA
>JBBIGC010151275.1:0-18169 GCA_037576955.1 Lepidarchus adonis | reverse complement strand
TGCCAGGTCACGTGGGGGTGGGGTATGATCATTCAGTCTCTGCTTCAACTGGTCCCAGACCTGCTCTATGGGGTTCACTTTTGTGAAATTGAGTAAACTAGTGAATTAAAGCTCTTCTCTCCAGTTAAGGTAAAACTTTCTGTTTCTATGGCCAATTCCTAGGTCACAAATCCTGTGCGTTTACACTGTTTAACTATTTAAAAAGAATAAATGCATTCTTTGGCACCTTTTAAAACTTAATCATACTCCTAGGTCTTTAACAGCTGAACTGGTGTATTTTTCATGTAATAATATGCAAATATTTTTGTTTCTACAGGAAGTTGGAAGCATAATTGGCAAGGTTGGCAAATCTCCCCTCCCCTTCCTGTGTATATTCTAAATATGACTTTTTTTTGTCTCTCACCTAAGTTTTAAGCTGTTTTTTTTTTCTTTTAAACAGAAAGGTGAATCTGTGAAGAAAATGAGAGAAGAGGTAAATTAATGCAATTATTCACCGACACTTTCTCACCAAAGCTGTCTTAACTAAACCTTGTAAATCTCTTTCCTTTCTGGTTTATGAAAATAATACAACACCAGTTGCCCTTCACACTGTGTTTTTATTTGACCATTAGAAATAGTCAAATAGTGGAAAATGGGCGGAGCTAGAGTTTGTTTTGGTCTACGGAAAGCGCAGTAGGTCATTTCAGATCGCCATTTACAAGAGAACGCGTTTGCCACAGACCGGCTACTATTGGAGACCAGCGTTTATTTCTATTTTTAATGGAAACGGGCGACTAAAAGAGACAGGCTATTATTAGAAGATATACGTTATGCTAAATGTTTTAAGGGTATATCTGAGCTCTGTCTCTGCCTATTAGTGTGTATCTGTTTATGAACAGTATTCTGTGCTTCTTTTCAGAGTGGAGCACGGATCAACATTTCAGAAGGCAACTGTCCAGAAAGAATAATCACTCTTGCAGGCCCAACCATTGCCATCTTTAAAGCATTTTCCATGATAATTGACAAACTAGAGGAGGTAAAACCTGACCACCATAACCTTTTTCAGTTCCTCACTCTGCCTAGTCCTCCTAACAATCGCCTCTCATCTCTCATTTTTTCTTACAGGACATTAGCAGCTCTATGACCAACAGCACAGCCGCCTGCAAACCACCTGTGACCTTGCGTATTGTTGTACCAGCCAGTCAGTGTGGTTCTCTCATTGGCAAAGGTGGCTGCAAGATTAAAGAAATAAGAGAAGTAGGGCATGTTTGGACAACCCACTTTTTAAAATTAACATTTGTAGTTCAAGAAAATAAATCTGATGTCTCTAATTTCCTTAAAGTCTACTGGTGCCCAAGTGCAGGTTGCTGGAGACATGCTGCCGAACTCCACAGAGCGGGCCATTACCATCGCTGGCACCTCACAGTCCATCATTGAGTGTGTCAAACAAATCTGTGTAGTCATGCTTGAGGTATGAGTGTTAATTTTCATAACATTTTGTTTAGTTATTTAATTTCTGTAGTTGTAAACAAGTAAGAAATAATACAACTGTTTTTTCTTTGTGGATATCCACTGATGCTGATGTCTAGTAGTGTTGTGTATATCACAGAAGTTATAAACCGTATTTATGTAAGCTATGTGCACGTGTTCTTGATCAAATGGATGAAGTAGAAATTAGTATTTCAAATTTGCCAGAGTTGGGAACTTGATCTCACTGTTTCATCAAACTGCTTAAGAAAACACTGAATTAGAATTACACATTGGATTAGAATGTATGTTTTGGTATATTGCAGTCAATTTTGCAATGATCTACTGAAACCTATTTTCTTGCTTTATGATATTACCAGACAATAACAGAAATTAGTTTAGAAAAAAGTTTTTAAAGTGCAATATTATGTGTGTATTAAGCCAATGAACAAATGTTAATATTTACGGAACAAGACGCCCCATGTCCACATATCTCAACCAAATTGATGTGCATGAGAAGCACATTTGGTTGCAGATTAACGAGGTGGAGGGTTTAAATTTCACTTTTCCAATACTGTTTTTTTTTTTAGTCCCCTCCAAAAGGTGTCACCATACCATACAGGCCTAAACCATCTGGTTCCCCTGTGATCTTTGCTGGAGGACAGGTAAAAAAATGTGTAATAATACATTTTTAAAATGCTGAAACTACATGTTTTTCAATTACATTATTCCAATGTATTATTCCATTTTTAAAATCCTGCTTGCATATATGAAGTCTACATATATTTTACAATAATTACTTATTTTCTGAAGGATGCAAAAGAGGTTGAATTACAATCTTGAGATATGACGTTCTTCAAAGTTTATTCTTCTGCCTTGCCAGGAACTTTTTTGTTGCCACGTTTTGATGGGAAATATGTATTTAGACCTTTCTATCAACACAATACATCTCATTGTTGTACTGAGGAACACATTCCTCATCCTCTGGAGCTATTCTGAATGTTGTTAATGTAGTTACTAGAAACAAAATAGAGAGCATGTGAGATTATATGAGGGAGAGCATATATATGAGAGAGACAGAAAAGGAGAAAGAAAATGTCAGTGTGCACAAGAACTACAGTTGCAGGCCACTTGACTATAACCCTGCACTAAAATTATGATGTATTCTCACACATTGTGCACATTTTCCTTTATGGGATCACTTTAGTTAGAGGCTAAACATGTAATATCTTTCAGATTCAATGAAGTGTGTAGAACCTTTTTCTTTCTTCCTGTGTGTTTGGTTGTGTTGTGTGACCTTATGTCTGATTACAGGCATATGCTGTTCAAGGACAACATGCAATTCCCCAACCTGATGTAAGTGAACTGTTTTGACTTTTCTTGACTCTTGCGGAACAAAGAGAAGGTGCGAAAACATACAAACACAATTTCCAGAATTGCAAAAAAAAAATAAAAATGTCATCTTTTGCACAAATGTTCATTTTAACGGACAAAAGTACAATCAGTAGTATACACAAGTATAGAATTGTATGGCTACAATACAAAAGTTTGACAAGAGTTAGAATAAGGTGTAAATGTCCTCAGAACATTCAAGCTACATCAGACTAATTGGTAGTAGGTGAGGGATTCTAACTGGATGTGAAAGTAGTATTCATCAAAGATTTAGTCCTTGCCAGCAATGATGTAGCTTACCCATTTGGGCCAAAATTTATGAGAGGAACCTTTCTCAGTGCCAGATTCCTTCAACTTCTGCAGTGCATAATTATGTGAAAAATAAATTCTAAAAATTCAGTGCATAGAATTACTGCAGTTAGTATTTTCAGGTAGAGTGAAGCAAAAAAGTATTTGGTCAGTGATCAATTGTGAAAGTTCTCCCATTTAAAAATATGAGAGAGGCCTGTAATTTTCATCATAGCTTTTCCTCAACTATGAGAGAGAAAATGAGAAAAAAAAATCCAGAAAATCACTGTCTGATTTTTAAAGAATTTATTTGCAAATTATGGTGGAAAATAAGTATTTGGTCACCTACTAACAAGCAAGATTTCTGGCTATTACAGAACTACTTCTTTAAGAAGCTCTTCTATCCTCCACTCATCACCTGTATCAATCGCACCTGTTTGAACTCGTTATCTGTATAAAAGACACCTGTCCACAACCTCAAACAGTCAGACTCCAAACTCCACTATGGCCAAAACCAAAGAGCTGTCAAAGGACACCAGAAACAAAACTGTAGACCTGCCCCAGGCTGGGAAGACTGAATCTGCAATAGGTAAGCAGCTTGGTGTGAAGAAATCCACTGTGGGAGCAATTATTAGAAAATGGAAGACATACAAGACCACTGATAATCTCCCTAGATCTGGTGTTCAACCCACGATCTCACCCCGTGGGGTCAAAATGATCACAAGAACAGTTAGCAGAAATCCCAGAACCACATGGGGGGACTTAGTGAAAGACATGCTGAGAGCTGGGACCAAAGGCTTCCATCAGTAACAAATACACCGCCAGGGACTCGCATCCTGCAGTGCCAGACTGCTGCACAGGGAGTTGAAAGTCTGTGTTGCCAAGCGACAGCCCCAAAACATCACTGCTCTAGAGGAGATCTTCATGGAGGAATGGGCCAAAATACCAGCAACAGTGTGTGAAAACCATGTGAAGACTTACAGAAAACTTTTGACCTCTATCATTGCCAACAAATGGTATATAACAAAGAATTGCTATGACCTTTGGTAATTGAGCAAATACTCATTTTCCACCATAATTTGCAAATAAATTCTTTAAAAATCATACAATGTAATTTTCTCATTTTTTTCTCTTTTTTTCTCATTTTGTCTCATAGTTGAAAAAGCTATGATGAAAATTACAGGCCTCTCTCATCTTTTTAAGTGGGAGAACTTGCACAATTGGTCGCTGACTAAATACTTTTTTGCCCGACTGTAGATGAAGGTTCATGTGAAGTGGCTTTACAGATTTTTGTTTTTTATTCCATTTCGAAAATATTCCAGCTTTTCTGGAAATAGGGTTATGTACACTACTCACAATAAGTTAGGGATATTGAGAGAGACTTAGTGGATGTCATACATATAGTGTTTGTATCACTTCAGAAATTTTTGGGACATGGAGGCAATTGTATTGGGGTGATAGACACACCTCATTGTGTGTTTTCCATGTAATGGTCTCATTGTGCACAGGTGCCTTATATTGGGGTCAATACCAAAACACAACATTTCTCAATGTGGCATCAATTTCAACATTCTGTGGGTATAAAAAGCTGCTATTGTCAGTAAGTCATTCCAAGTTCATCATTCAAACAGCCATGAACACACAACGTCACTTAATGGACGAGCAGCGTCACCTGGCCATGGCACATTCAGGTCGGTGGCAGTCAGTCAGATGTTGCTCGTGAACTTGGTTTGTCTCAAAGTGTCATCAGCAGTCTTGGATCAAGACACTAAACTACTGGCAGAGTTCAATGGAACTTTTACTTATTTCATTCAAATTCAGAACAAATAGGAAAAGCAATCAGGTAAATATCAATATCCCTAACTTTTTGTGAGTAGTGTGGATTCAACCATTTCGTGTTTATCTGTATACAGTGGTGTTTTAAGTCTAAATGTGTTTAACTTTTGACTGTTTTCTGTATTTATTCATGTTCATAGCCTATCAGTCAGTACATTGGAAGTCCTAAAAGTAGATGAAGTTAAACAAATGGTACAGAAGTAGTACACACAGTATAACACTAGTCATTTACTTATTAAGGAAAGTATTTGAACCTATAGGATTAGCAGTTAATTAGTGGACACCCCGATTTAAAAAAATAAAGCAAAGTCTGATCTAGAAATTATTTAGGTGGAAATGCATTATGGCATGAAAAGCTAGTAACAACCAAGCAGCTACTTGTGAAACTATCAAGCAGCAACCTGGCAAACACCAAAGATACCACAACCACCAAAGCTTCATGAGTATACTTCACATTTGTTGTCTAAAGACATGTCTAGTAACCATTTTCTGATGTAACTTCCATGACGTAACTATTTAGCTAAAAAAATTTCCTGCCTGCTCATATTAGCAAACTGCGCTCTTTTGATGCTGCAACAATGTTATGCTTTAAATTGCATATTAATTAAGTCATTGGCCCCAAACCAGCAGCTCAGTGGGGTCTATGTGTGTGTAAACCTGATAAGTTGAGTCTTGTTGCATGCAGAAAATGTCGAATTAAGTAAATTTGCCTGTGTTTGTTTGTGGAATGTTGAGTCAGTGCGCCATAATTTTGGATTTCTTCTGCTACTCTTCTTTACTTCACCAGCTTACCAAACTTCACCAGCTAGCAATGCAACAGAGTCCCTTCCAGATGACACCTAGCAACCAAGGTTTTACCAGTAAGCTTGCTGTTAACAATACAGGTACTTATAAAAAAATATATAGAATATCGTGAAAACGTTCAATATTTCTTGACATTGGCTTTGCTTTCAGAAAGTGAAATTCGTATATAGATTCATTACACATAGAGTGAAAAACATCAAGCCTTTATTTCTTGGAATTTCGATGATCATGGCTTTCAGATAATAAAACCCAAAATTCACTGTCTCAGAAAATTTTAATATAGTGAAAGTTCAATCTTGAAAAGTCATGGTGTCACATCCTAATCAGCTGATTAACTCAAAACATCTGCAAAGGTTTCCTGAGCCTTTAAATGGTCTCAGTCTGGGAAACTGAGGCGAGTAAGTCACAAAAGGTCATTGCTAAAGAAGCTGGTTGTTCGCATAGTGCTTAATCCAAGCATATATTTATAGAAGGTTGAGTAGAAGAAAAAAGTGGGGTAGGAAAAGTTGCACCATCAACGGGGACAACCACCGCCTTGAGAAGATTGCCAAGCAAAATCCATTCAAGAATTTGGGGCAGCTTCACAAGGAGTGGAGTCGGTGCATCATGAGCCACAGACAAATCCTAAACATGGGCTACAAATGTTGCATTCCTTGTGTTTAGCCACTCCTGAACCAGAGACAACGTCAGAAGATCCACATGTTTGAAGTCCAGTGTAAAATTTTCGCAGTCAGTCAACACAACGCAGTCAACACAGCATTTACCAAAAAATCTTAGAGCACTTCATGCTTCTTTCTGCTGCCAAGCTTTATGGAGATGCTGATTTCATTTACCAGCAGGACTTGGCACCTGCCCACACTGCCAATGGTACCAAAGCTGGTTCAACAATCAGGGTGTTACTGCGCTTGATTGGCAGCAAACTCACCTGACCTGAATCCCATAGAGAATCTGTGGAGTATTGTCAAGAGGAAGATGAGACAATAGACCCAACAATGCAGACGACTTGAAGGCTGAGATCAAAGCAACATGGGCTTCCATTCCACCTCAGCAGAGCCATGGAGGCTGATCTCCTCCATGCCACGCTGCACTGATGCAGTAATTCATGTAAAAGGAGGAACAACCAAGTATTGAGTGCCTAGGAATGAACATATTTTTCAGAAATTTGACATTTCTGTTTAAAATATCCTTTTTTGAATTGATCTTATGTGATACTTTTCTGATAGAGTGAATTTTAGGTTTTATTATCTGAAAGCCATAATCATCAAAATTCCAAGAAATAAAGGCTTGACCTTTTTCAATGTGTAATGAATCTATATAATCAATGAACTCCCCTTTCTGAAAGGAAAGTCGATAAATATTGAACATTTTCACGATGTTCAAATTTTTTTAGATGTACCTGTATACTAGTTTTAAAATGTATGTTTTATGTGTGTATGTTGTACTGCTGAATTTAACTGTATTTAATGACCAAAGTACATTTTCAAATGGTCTTTGTACACTTGCAGAGCCATTACTAAAATTGTTTTGCCAATTTATCTTACAATTTATATTGTTAATATGTAAGTACTTTCATTTTTGTAGATCAAATTTTATGCTGCATAGTCAGCTGGAAGCAAAAAATTTCATAAAATGTTAATGAATACTGAAGCCCTTTTCACACATGCACTTTTACCCATTATTTTAACTGTAATTAAATGTAATGTGTGAGTGCAAGCTGAATTCAACTGCTTTTCGGTGATGCTTTACAATGTTTAGTTTTGCAACTATAAAACTCAGTGTATTTTTTAACATGATTCTAGAGGTTAACTGCAAAAAACTACTGATTTTAAATATGAAAGTTTGAAGTTTTGGTACAAGTTGTCATTGATCTCTTTCACTGACCATCTCACTGTAGAGCATTGAAAACTTTGCATGGGTCCAAATAAATGTTTGTATTAGCCTACTCATCACACATTTACTTTTTATGACCCATAATTGTAAAGCCTACATTGACCATCGTGTTGGGCTTTTCTGATCTTTTTTGTCGTGTCTAATCTGGTTTAATTTCACCTTGTAGCCACTTTGGATGCCTCTGCCCAGACTGGTTCTCATGAGATGACGATTCCAAATGATGTATGTATTTTCACATTATAGAATCTGATTTGCCCAGTGAAAAAAAAAACCCTCAAATACCAAACTAAAACTTGATGTGAATAATTGAAAATAGAAAATAAATATATTTTGATAATTTTATTAACTGTTTAAAGACTAATCAATCAAAACACACTTCTCTTGTTTCATAATGTTTTTTCTGTGGGTAAGATGTATTATTGACATTTTCCAATCAGAAAATGCTTAGTTGAGCTCAGTGGGAAAATTTAGACTTAAACTAGGCTTTATTGTCCTTCATAATCATTCACTGACCGTGTATAACAGAATGAAATTCCTTTTACAGTAGCTCCAACAATGCAACAATGATATAAAAAATAATTAGTAGATAAGAATAAGGTTCTAAAATAAAAAAGTCTCTTAAGCATAAAAATGCACATTTTAAACATGAGTGCAAAAGATTAAGTGAAAATGTGGTTATATTGCACAAGAGGGACAAGTGATGTTGCAAAGAATACAATAATGCAGTTCTATATGATATTTCAGTCAGTATGATAAATGTCACAAAGGATACAAATAAATGCAGTATGTGCAGGGAACTATTATAATTACACAAAGCAGGATCATTGTGTGTGTGTCTGACAGACAAACAGACAGAGACAGACAGACTGTCTATCTGTGGGGGTTCAGTTCAGTCTAGCAGTGTGTCTATGGGGGTGACTGTCATACAGCTGGTCAGCGCACACACTCTATGGTGCCTCTGTAGAAGGTTGTGAGGATGGTGGGGGGAAGGTGAGCTCTCCTCATCCGGTGCAGGAAATGCAGGTGCTGCTTTTTTTTTTTTTTTTTTTTGCTGTGACCAGGACAGAGTGTTTGTAGTATGATCACCAAGTTCCTGGGAGTAAAATCAACATTTCTGCCTTAGTAGGTGTAACTGCAAAACTGGGAAGTAAACCAAAATGAATGATGGGTGGACTCAACAGTGATCTGTACTACTTACTAAAGAATCAGTGGTTCATGGAAACTGACATGGCTTGGAAGCAGATTCCAGAAATCTATTTTTACCCGAAGACATACATACAGTCAGAAATTCTTGGCCATATGGGCCATTGATTCTTTGGCAAGTTGTAGCCTGGTCACTGTGGAGTCTAATATTACAGTTACCACAGCCTACTGAAGGCAGTTACTTCTGTGTTGTATACAGCAATCCATTTTTTAAACTTGGCATTCAAAGTGAACACATGATCATTAGTAGAGCTGTCAAAATCATGTTTTCGGTCTAGAGTCTGATCCAAATGATTTATTATTAAGTGTCCGCCGATACAAAGTCCCGTTCCGATATTTGTAGAGAAATTCCTAGAGAGCAATTTTCCAGTGCCCTCTTTAAGTACATTGAAGTTATTAAAATCCAATGTATATGTTTGAGAATTCTCACATTATACTGCAAAAATTATGTAGATCTCATGTTTCTCGTGTCTATTTCCCAAGTGTCCAGTATGTCCTTGACGGCTGGTTGTACACTCTTCCATAAAACTAATTAGCTTTCAATACCATTCCGATTAAACAATGGATCAGTGCAGTGCACAGTGAGGCAAGGTGTCTTCACATTGAAACTCCAAATGTCTGTGGGAAAACTAATTGTACAGTAGTCACATCTGATAAACAACCTCGTATGTAATAATTTTGCCTTTTCGTTGTCTCGAGGAAATCTCTCTCTCTTTCTCTTGCTCTGTTTACGTGTCCTCCATTCCATGTTGCTTTATTGCAGTGCAGCTGAGCTACCTGAACTGAATTCTGTCATTTGTATGCTTTTTAAATGCAATATCAAAATTATTGTATTAAATGCAGCTCTATTAGTATCGCCTTAACATAACACATTGGCACTGGACAGCTTTCATTTTCCAGTTTAAAATATTTCTAAACTGCTGACATTTTAACCCCAAGCTGCCATAAAGCTCCCATTACAGTACCTATCTGACAACTGACATAAAACAAAGGATTGGGTTTAGACCAGTTCATGCTGGGGCCAATTACAATCAGTTAAAAATCACTTTATTACATTTTCCTACTTTAGAAGGGCAAAACGCTAAGAACAATTTCTTTAATATAAACACTAATTGATATCCAAAACTACTCAAATATACTACACCAAAGTGAAAGCTGTCTGCCATGATTTGGGTGTGGAAAGGCTTTAAATTTGAATTGATCCATACCGCATTAAAGGTTTGGATTTGCCACTATTTGATGTCTCTTTGCCCCTCCCCCTCCTCCCTTGTTTTTCCACAGTTAATCGGATGCATTATTGGCCGTCAAGGAGCAAAGATAAATGAGATCAGGCAGATGTCCGGAGCCCAGATTAAGATTGCCAATCCAGTGGAGGGCTCCTCTGACCGCCAGGTTACCATAACTGGCTCCACTGCCAGCATCAGCCTAGCAGAGTACCTCATCAATGCCAGGTTTCTTTCTTGTTTTTATTTACACTTACATACACGACATGCTTTCTGTTTCTGAAAGCTGGTAACATGTTTAATATTTTAGTGTCTTTATTTTAGAGACCTTCCATCATCGTTCTTAGTTCAAGGTTATGATCTATACCTTGGCTGATGTTTGCCCTGTACTTTTATCTTCACATCAGTCTGTGTTCCTGTCCGGTCAGCCTGAATTCCTCCGTCTCCCCCTCGTTACAACCCACCCTGTTACCCATCCCAAGTGCATCTCTTTTTATCCCCTCTTTTTTTTTTCTCTTCCACAGCATTCCGTCCTCTAAACCTTCCTCATCTTCCTACCTGAACCCTGAACAGGCCCTCAGCTCCAGCTTGTACCCTCCCATCTCTACTAGCACCTTACCTGCTGCTACTACTACTACTACTACTGCTGCTGCTGCTGCTACTTCCTCCTCCTCCTCCTCTGTATCCCCCTCCTCCTGTGTGGTGACTTCTTCCGTCTCCATTTCCCTGTCCTCCCTTTTGGCATCAAGCCCTGGTCCTTCCTCCACCTCCTCTCCTTCTTCCTCTTCAGCCTGTGTCTCCAGTGTGCTCAGCATCAAGCCCCTGCCCCTATTGTCACTTCATGTTGTTAATGGCCTCTCTCATGAGCCTAAACTGAGTCCTGAGCTGTGCTCCAAGCCCAAAAAATGTAGACTCTCACCATATTAGAAGGCTTGGTGAAAATTCTCCTGTAGTGATTTATCTCTGCCAGAAAGTGCAGAGTTTTTGTATCTGGCTGTGTTGCATGTAATGTGACAAACTAGGGCTGTAACAAATATTTGAGAAAAATGGACAATTAAAAGATTCAAAAATGGTTACAGGAATTCAATAACCCTGTTTGTATTTCCGTACTAATCAATCTTAACACAACCCACAGGTACAGTTCTGACTGTTACAGAATGCTAGTGATTTAGATTGCTCTCACTTGTATTTATTACTTATACTAAATGAGTGTGAGCTTTTTACGCAAAGGAACAATAAATGTATCCAAAAGTAAATACCAACATGAGTACATGGCTTTTCCAAAAACCCTGAAACACCCCACCGACAGGAAGAAAAAACCCTTTACAACCCAGACATTAATGATTTGTAGACTCGTAGCGCTAGTGTAGAGTTAATTACTTAATAATTGGCAGTTTGTCATTGACCACTGATGTATGGATGTTCAGAGGTTCTCATTAGTGTGAGAAATTCAATGAGCTCCGTTAAAGACATACAAATACCAAAATAACAAATTGCACTAATAATCTTTGGTTGATGATAAAGTTAACCTACTGAATATTTGAGCGAAATTTTAAGAGTTAAAAATGAAAATTGTTATTGCAGATTAAAAGTCAAAAGTCTAATCTCCAAGAAAACTCAAACGATATAAATATTTTTGACTAATTTCATAATAGCAGGTCTCTTTAAATGGTAGCTTAATTGTAATGTAATGGATATCATTGCATTAAAAAGTTCAAATAGTTACATGGAAATACTTATATGAATAAAAAGCAGAAATGTTGTTTTTTTAATTAAGTAATGTATAAAGTAAATATTGTATAAATAATATAAAGTTTGAGACAAAGACACATTTTACCTTACCCCTGTGGTCCCCAGTGCAAAATTTGAAACTATTCAGACATTAGTAAAGTTCACATCCAGACTTTAATTTAATGTTAATTGTATAATTTTTTATTTCACCATGTAGAAATTAGAACACTTTTTGTACATATTGTATCCCCCCTCATTTCAAGGGATCACAATATTTGGGGCAAAGTAATGGCAGGTATATTAAAGCAGGTATGTTTAGTTCTTTGTTTGCATATACTTTGCATAAAATAACTGCTGGAATTATGTGATTCATAGACTTCACCATGGGCTGACTGTCTACTACCGCTACCTTCAGCTCTTGATTGTTCCAGGGGCTTGTCCCGTTAGGTTATTTGTTCAGATTATTAAAAAGCATGCTCAATTGGATTTAAATCAGGTGACTGGCCTCGCCATTTAAGATTTTTAGCTTTGAGAAACTACCATGTTGCTTTAGCTGTATTTTTGGAATATGTACCGTATTGAAGGAGGAAGCATTCTATGGGTTAGGAGGCATTTACTGGAACTTGAGTGAATTAGTTGTTTCTACACACCTCAGAATTTATTGTGCAGCTTCCTCCAGCAGTTTCATCATCAATGAAGAGAAGTGTGCCAGTACGTATGGCAGCCATACATGCCCAATTCATAACTTTCACAATGTTTGACATTTATGATATTATTCTGTGATATTCCATACACAGAAACAGGGTAGTGTTGTGGTCTACCAGCTTAAAATATGATTTCTTAATAAAAATTGGGATATTTTGGAAGAGATACAGGATTTTTGGAAACATTATCATTTTAATTAAACTAGCTTGTCCTGCTAGGGTCAGTGGTAAAGAGGACCAACTTTTCATATACTCTCTGCACTTTTTAAGCAAGACGCTGAAGTTGTTCCCAAATGTAATGTGCAAGGAGCGAGTAATTTCCACCCCCAAATACTTAAAGCCATCCACGATAAACTTGAAAGGGAAAGAATTGGGCGGTAATGTTACTGCTGCCTGATTCAGAGGGAAAAATGGGCTTTTTTGTAAATTTGGCTTGTTCTCCTATATTGGTGCAAGATGTCCAGAGGGAGCGATAAGGGTAGGTCAGAGACATAAAAGAGTAAATCAGCCGCATAAAGGCAGACTTTACAGGAATATCCTGACAGAGGATGGAATTCAAAGTTCCAAAATCCACATAAAGCTATCGCCAAGGGTTTAATAGCAAGTGCAAATAAAAGTGGGGATAGTGGGCATTTTTAGTGGGAAGTAGGCAGACTACATATTATTCGAAGGTGACTGAAGCTAATGGTGAGGAGTAAAGCAACCTGATCCAGTCTACAAAACTTGTATCAAATCTGAATTGTTGGAGGGTAAAGAATAAAGATTTTCATTCAATTCTGTGAAAGGCCTGCTCAGCGTCCAGATCCTTCTAGGCTCTTGGATCAAATTGAATGGATAATATCAAATAGTTCCATACAATTGATTTTGGTAATCCTAAGGTTTAACCATTGTATGGAATTGTTATATTCTTGTTTATCTACCTCATAATAGCTTTCTTTACTTTCATTGTTCCAGCTTTTCATGTTGAACAATGGCAACCACAGACTCCAAATGGTAAAAGAAACCTAGGAATCTTATCCCTGCACTAATAAAGCAATGGAATACACCTGAGTAATCACAAAAACCTGTGAAGCACTGAATTGTAAGATTTGAAATTTTACACTGAGGAGCAGGGTGGTAAATCAAAGAAATGTGTCTTTGTCCCGAATATTATGGATGTTTGTGTGTATGATATACAATTCTATTTTATTGTTTAAATCCTAAAGAACTTAAGGCATTGTAAGGGATTTAACTACTCTAAACCATACATTTTGTGAAAAAAGTTGCACTTCAAATATACACTATATTGCCAAAAGTATTCACTCATCCATAAAATTAATAACATTCAGGTGTTCCAATCACTTCCATGCCCGCAGGTGCATAACTTCAAGCACCTACATATGCATGCAAACTGCTTCTACAAACATTAGTGAAAGAATGGGTCGTTCTCAGGAGCTCCGTGAATTCCAGCGTGGTGTGGTCATTGGATGCCACCTGCATAACAAGTCCAGTCATGACATTTTCTCACTACTAAATATTCCACAGTCAACTGTCAGTGGTATTTTAACAATGTGGAAGTGATTGGGAACGACAGCAACTCGGCTCAGAGTGTTCGGCCACATAAAATGACAGAGCAGTATCGGCGGATGCTGAGGTGTGTCGTGCACAGAAGTCGCTAACTTTCTGCAGAGTTAATCACTACAGACCTCCAAACTTCATGTGGCCTTCAGATTAGCTCAAGAACTGTGTGTAGAGAGCTTCATGGAATGGAGTTCCATGGCTAAGCAGCTGCATCCAAGCCTCACATCACCAAGTGCAATGCCAAAAATTGGATGCAGTGGTGTAAAGCGCTGCCACTGGACTCTCGAGCAGTGGTGAAGTGTTCTCTGGAGTGACAAATCACGATTCTCCATTTGGCAATCTGATGGACAAGTTTGGGTTTGCCGGTTCCAGGAGAACAGTAATCTAATTGTCTAATTGTACCAAGTGTAAAGTTTTGTGGAGGGGGTTGTTTTTCAGGAGCTGGTTTTGGCCCCTTACTTCCAGTGAAAGGAAATCTGAATGCTTCAGCATTGTCCAAGTGATTTTGGACAATTTCATGCTCCTAACTTTGTGATGGCTCTTCCTGTTCCAACATGTCTGTGCACCAATGCACAAAGCAAGGTCCATAACAACTTGGATAAATAAGGTTTTTGGATGAACTTGACTCGCCTGCACAGAGTCCTGACCTGGACCTGATAGAACACCTTTGGGATGAATTAGAGCGGAGACTGTGAGTCTGGCCTTCTCCTGCAACATCATGTCTGACCTCAGAAATGTGCTTCTGGAAGAATGGTCAGAAATTCCCATAAACACACTCCTAAACCTTGTGGAAAGCTTTCCCAGAAGAGTTGAAGCTGTTCTAGCTGCAAAGGGTGGGCCGATGTCATATTAAACCCTATGGATTAAGGATGGGAAGTCACTTAAGTTCATATGTGTGTAAAGGTAGATGAGCAAATACTTTTGAGAATGTAGTGCATCATAAAGAATTATGGGGTGCTTATGTTCTCTAGTGAATTTCTTTGTGTTGCCACCATACACTTGGTTTTGGTGATATTAGTTTTGGCTCATTGTATTTTGAGCCACCTCCAGAAGTGTTGAAAGTTGAAAATGTTTGCTGTGTAATTGTGCAGATATAAATTATTCACTTTGGACTAGTGACAGAAATACAGACGTAGTCATTGACTATTTTAATTGAATAGTAAATATTTCATTTGTTATGCAGGTGTAAAAATTTTTTACATGGGTCCTAAAAAAAACCCCTTAAAACCTTTTACCCAAACCACATTTATACAACACTTAAAAAATTTAAAAGTTAAAGGCATCTGTCACAGCAGGTCATCTCATACCCTGCTAATGTTGGCTAAAGGCCATGCACAGCAATAACATCCCCTCTAAACTCACACTTTTTTTCTGAAAGGCTGAAGTAGGTGAAAGATATTTAAATGGCAACATTTGTACATAGATAAATTTATTGTTTGCACAAAGCTAAAAAAAAAACAAGAACAGCATAATAATGGCATAGGCTTAGCTAAACTGATCAAGTATGGCAATAAACAAAATGTACATTATTTATGTCTTGAACCCATATTTTATTTTGTCAGGTCAGCAAAAGTCTGTTAGAAAAGTAAAAGTACAGTTTAAAATTAGTATTTTTCGTGGGGAAACAAAATGTTAGTAGCATGATTTTTAAAAGTGGTGTTGAGAATGAACCATTTTGGAATCATTAATGAGCCTTAAAATAATTATTCTGCCCAGTCCTATTATATTATAGTTAAATATTAAGAGAAGAATGGGACACAACCAAACGACAAGCAATTGAAATTTTATATACGTTTTTCTGACTTGTTCACAGAACCCATTTTCCCCATATGAAGGGTTTGCCTTGCTTTGCCATAGTATCCACCAAAAAAAGGTTTAAGGTGCATTACACAAGTTTGTAAGCAATAATAAATACTATGATTGGAAAATATTTTCAGAAATGAACACTTTGACAAATATTAAGATAATGTTGTTGAAATGTTTAATCTTTATGATTTACTATTGGCATGGCCTCTCTTACCTACTGTCTCTTAAAAACTGTCTAGTTTTTATTTTTTCATAACCCCATCACTTTTTTATGTGGAAGGGACAATAATAACAATGCTTGATTTTGTTTTGTAAGAAGGCTTATGTTCTTCCTCCTCTTCATTTCTCCAATATCTTCCACCAGGCTCTCATCTGAGGCTACGGGACTGGCGACCAACTGATCGTGAACGCATCCGCGTCTTGTTTTTCATGACCAACTTGGAACACACAAATTCAGAGCTCCAAGTGTTCCCTTTAACACTAGCTGTAATACTTGGCTTTTTTTAAAATACTATTTCTGGTATGAATTATTTTTAAAATTATATTTGAGTTGCAACTTTTAGTGAATATTTTTGTTTGTAAATTAAAATTTTCGAAAGTGTAATTACAAAAAAAATGGTATGGAACTTCTGAGTAGGTAAAGGTTTAGTTTTGTAATTTGATGGAGATATGTTTTTCCTTACTAAGATCAAATGAAAAAAGAAAATAAACTGATTTTTTAAAAAAGGTTTGTTTAGTTTGTGAATAAAATTGTTGATTGTTGCATGTAGGCTTCTTTGTCATTCCTTACTTGTCAGTATTAAATATGTTTTAAGTTATTCGCCTTTAGTTTGATATTGTACGTTATAGGTAATTCCTAAACCTGATTTTTACAGTTATGACTTAAAATGGGCTCATTAAATGATGCAAAAATGAAAATGCTGCATATTTTTCCATGACCACCAGCATATGTCCAAATCTCAGTTCTAGAAAAGTTGGGAATATAAAAAGAACTTGCAGTTGGTTCATTCTCTTGAACTTTTATTTTTTTAGAAAAAGACAAATACCATATAAATTACAGATAAATGATATTCAATGGTTTGGCTGAACAGCTTGATTGCATTTGGTAAATATAAAGACATTTTGTTTTTTATTTTTGCAAAAAACACTAAACAGGACAGATGCAAAATAAGAGTGAAAAGCTTAGCTATCATAAATGTAATATGGCTCACTACATTGTGCCAAACTTAATGCAAGTATTGTCAGTCAGTTCAAAATGAACATTACTCAATGCAAGATATTTGATAATTTAGGCCTTCTACAGTGCGTAATACTGTGAAAAGATTAATAGAATCTGCAGAAATCTCAACAGGAAATCTTGTCGCAATCCAAGATAACATGACCGTTATATCACAATACATCATAGAAACACGGGGGTGTTATTCATTTACAGAAGTAACATCAATGCTATTCTTACCTTTCCTGTATTTTCTTTGCCTACTGCTTTTGCTGCACTACACTACATAGTCCATAATGCATTGTTTCCATGAAACAAGTCAAGAGTCATTGTGTCTCCACCAATCACATTGATGACGTGTGTTTGGAAAGCAGGTCCTCTAGTACATTTTCTAGTTTAACTCTCTCTATGCTGTTGGGGGAGGAACCCCAGGGGACCCTCCTTTGCCCCAAAAACATAGATAGCCAGTAAAAATGCATTGTCCTTGGCGCCACCATTAGCCCTTCAGATGTTAAGAGATGCTTGTCCAAAGGAGTCAGCATTTAAAACCTGGAAAAAGCACAAATGACTTTTGATTGGCAGCTAGCGGTAGCATGAGCTAGCAGCTAAAGCTAAGTTAGCCAAAGCAGCAGTTTGATTGATGTTAGCAAGCTAAGTACACGAGCTAACATGGACAGCAAGGGACTTTTAGGTCAAAATTTATTTGTTGATATTTCAAGGACAATGGCAAGCATCTGTTGGAGTGATATGATGAGAGGATGTACAGCCTAAATTTGAAGATCACGGGCATCCAGTCTGGTTTTCCGGCCTTGACCCTTACGCACCGAGATTGTTCCAGATTCTCTGAATCTTTGGATGATATTATGCACTGTAGATTATGGTAACTTCAAACGCTTTGCAATTTTTCTCTGAGAAACTCATTTATTTATTTTATTTTATATTTATCAGCTATTGCGCCAATATTTTTTGCCGCAGCACTGGGGGAGTCGGTGTTCCTCTGCCCATCTTGACTTCTGAGAGACACTGCCACTCTGAGAGGCTCTTTTTATACCCAGTCATGTTGCCAATTG
>JBBIGC010151239.1:0-12987 GCA_037576955.1 Lepidarchus adonis | reverse complement strand
TAGAGCAATGTGAATGGGGAGAACATTTTTAGAGCAATGTGAATGGGGAGAACATTTTTAGAGCAATGTGAATGGGGAGAACATTTTTAAAGCAATGTAAAAGGGGGAGAACATTTTTAGAGCAATGTAAATGGGGGGAGAATGTTTTAGAATAATATGAATGGGACGAGAACATTCCAGAACCATTCTAAAACAGCTTGAATGTGGGAACAGCTTCTAACAGTGTAAAGAGGGAGAGCATTGTAGAGCAAAGTGAATGGTGGGGAAACGTGGTGCAAGCATGAGAACGTGTGGAGCAATGTGTGAATTGGGAAGTTGAATAGGGAGCTCATTCAAGAACATTGTGGATCATCCTCAAGCAATTTAAGCATTCAACATCATCAAATCAAATGTGTGAAACATTTTAGAACAGTGTCACTTGCCTACCCTCTTAGGCAGGTGACAGCTTCCCCATGTGGCCAACTGTGGACTTCCACATAAAGCAAAACAGGAGAACAGACAAACACAGATGGCAGGACAGGCTCATACAGAGGAAATTCTAATTGGAGGTCATGACAAAGTTTTCTTATTGTGCAGTGAGAGGTGCGGATGTTAATGATGTGTTATTGTGTGATTTTTATCAGACCAGAAGGATTATATTTGCGAGTTCTGTGCCCGTGCGTTTCGGACAAGCAGCAACCTGATCATCCACCGCCGGATACACACGGGGGAGAAACCGCTACAGTAAGATCTGTAGAACGATATCACATGCACAGTCGCAGTTAACATTATTGTACATGTGTTTCATTTTTAATGAGTTGTTTTGAGAATCACAGTTGTGTGTCCAGTTATGTAACAGACAAAATACAAGTATTATAATTATATTGGTTTATATTGTGATCTGGGTCATTCAACATTTGGAGGCCCAGGCAATGTCCTAGATATATTCTAAAATATATTTTTGCAAATGTTTAATTATATCTTTTTATTGGACAACACTGAAGATATGACACTTTGATACAATGTAAAGTGTACTGCTTGTATAACAGTGTAAATTTGCTGTCCCCTCAAAATAACTTAACACACAACCATTAATGTCTAAACCACTGGCAACAAAAGTGAGTACACCCCTAAGTGAAAATGTCCAAATTATGCCCAATTGTCAAGTGTCTCATTAGTGTTACAAGGTCTTTGGTGTGAATGGTGTTTTCACTCTCACACTCTCATACTGGTCACTGAAAGAACAACATGGCACCTCATGGCAAAGAACGGGCCTCACCATGGTCGACCATAGAAGTTGAGTGCACATACTCAGTGTCATATCCAGAGATTGTCTTTTGAAAATAGATGTATGAGTCCTGCAGCATTGCTGCAGAGGTTGACCATACACTGCATTAAATTGGTTTGCATGTCTGTTGTCCCAGAAGGAAGCCTCTTCTAAAGATGATGCACAAGAAAGTACGCAAACAGTTTGCTGAAGACAAACAGACTAAGGACATGAGATACTGGAACCATGTCCTGTGGTCTGATGAGACCAAGAGTGAGGAGTACAAAGACAAGTGTGTCTTGTCTGCAGTCAAGCATGGTGGTGGGAGTGTCATGGTTTGGGGCTGCATGAGTGCTGCCGGCACTGGGTAGCTATAGTTTATTGAAGGAACCATGAATCCCAACATGTACTGTGACATACTGAAGCAGAGCATGATCCCCTCCATTCAGAAACTGGGACACAGGGCAGTATTCCAATATGATAAAGACTCCAAACACACCTCTAAGACGACCACTGCCTTGCTAAAGAAACTGAGGGTAAAGGTGTTGGACTGACCAAGCGTGTCTCCAAACCTAAACCCTACTGAGCAACTGTTCAAACGGAAGGTGGAGGAGCACAAGGTCTCTAACATCCACCAGCTCAGTAATGTCCTCATGGAGGAATGGAAGAGGAATCCAGTGGCAACCTGTGAAGCTCTAGTGAACTCCAGTGCTGGAAAACAATGGTGGCCACACAAAATATTGACACTTTGGGCACAATTTGGATATTTTCACTGAGGGGTGTACTCACTTTTGTTGCCAGCAGGCAAACTAGTAGTTGAAATGAACCCCTTTAAAATCAGGAAGCTTATTACAGTCAAAACATTTCACTGTTCACCAAACAACAAGGCATTAATATGTAGCCCAGTGTAGGGCTGGGCGATATATTGAGTTTACTTGATGTATCTCGGCTTGTTCCACGTGCATTGTAGTAAATTACTATATTGTGACCATAGAGTATAAATCCTAATGTTATTGTTAAACAGCATGTACTTTGCTTTCAAGTTTCACTTTTGTGCCTAAAGCAGACAGCTCACTCCCCTGCCCATCCAGAGAACTCTCTTAGCGCTTGTGTGTTTTGTACTTGACTAATAAAGGAGAGAAGCGAATCTGCGGCGATCAGTGAAAGCCCACACCATTTCAGAGACTTTAATTGGAGTTGGAGGCAGACAAATTGGTTCTGAAGAAAAACAGCACTGGTTCTGTTATTTGGCAGTGGTTTGGATATTGCATGGATGATGTTGAGCAAAAGACAGTTATCTGCAAAGTGTAGCAGAACCACAAACTTGTTTCATCACCTGAAAATCCATCCAATGCAAAACGAAGAATCCCACATACGTCCACATCTACACCTACACCAAATAAAACAGCTGCCTAGAAGCAAATCACTCTGGCTGCTTTCTTTGCTAAATCAATCCCATATAAGAAAAAAAGTGCAAAATGGAAAGAGGGAATTCACAGGAATAACTTGTAAATTAGCTGATTAGTTAAAGATATTTTGTGGAATTTTTGTGCTATACTATTGCATTCAAAGATGAGTGTAGACTAGTTATAAACTTTATAATTCAAACTTTAGTGTAATTGTGATTGAAAGTCAACTCACTGGACACACCACCTATTTGCAAGGCCTCCTGGTGGCTAATGGACCTTTCTTGTCCTTCTTAAAGCAAGAAATGACCTGATTATAGTTGTACATATAGTAAACAATAGGTGAGTCAGTAGGTGTGAAAATTGGCCTACATTATTCTGAACAAAATAATAAAATTTTCTTGGATTAAGTGAAGACCTTGATTCATTAAAGCACCAACAGAAACATTGCTCTGGGGATGTGATTGGTCTAGATTCTTACGACCACAGCAATAAAGTACCTTATATCTTTCAATAGTAGTTTATTTTAAAAAATTATTCAGACGACCGGGCGTTTAATGGAGACAGACAGATGGAACGGTGATGGTATTTACAGCACAAAATGTTGTGCAGCTTTTTCGCTTGAATGTTCTTTTGCATATGATACCACACAGAGTTTGAAAGCTAAATCAAATGACCATTTCTATCGCTTACACTGCTTCACCCTGTGGGTTACAATTGACGTTGTTACGAGATGAGGTGCGTTTTTCATGGAGAGCGGTAAACGAGTGCGGGCAGAAGAGGAGCGGAGTTAGAGTTTGTTTTGGTGGAAGCGATTGTTGTGAGAGAGCATGAGCTAACGGCGGCTAGTTTAAGGAGTAAAAGAGCAGGAATGTTACACAGAGGAAACAGCTAACACTGTCATTTTGTGCTGAATAGAACTAATAAAACCCGGGTCCCAACGGCATCTTGCTACATGTGAGTTCTTTAGCGGCTGGTCAACAAAAAAAAAATCGTGGTGGGTCATTTTACTACAGACTGGCCACTAATGAAGACTGGCTTCAATTGCTATTTTTATCTTTCAAACCCGGTGTTTAATGAAAATGTGCATCAAAAAGAGACAGGCTATTATTAGAAGATATACAGTATTGTGCTTGTTTAGAGGGCTCAAGTCTATATCAGTATTGCAAGGACTAATATTGCAATACCAATGAAGAAACAATATATTGTGCAGCTCTAATGCACTTTAATTCATTTTTGTGTCTTCACAGGTGTGAGGTCTGTGGCTTCACCTGCAGGCAGAAGGCCTCACTGAACTGGCACATGCGGAAGCATGATGCTGAAAGAAGCTATCAGTTCCCATGTGAGATCTGTGGTCGACGCTTTGAGAAAAGGGACAATGTTACAGCACATAGGAGCAAGAGTCACGCTGAGAACCTCACACTCAGCACAGACCCACACAATCTAAAACCCACAGGACAAGAGGGAGATGTTATAAGTGCTCCAAAACCTTGAGACTGAGACGAAGCTACATGCAGTCTTCAGTTAGCCTAAGTGTGAGAGTGGTTAAAGGTACGCGCTACCATGTGTAAAGATGTAGAGTTGGTTTGTTACGCTTACTTTGATTTTTTCCATTACCACAAAATATCTTCTTTTCACCAAGGTATGTCAGAAGCTTATACCCCACCAGTTAACTTTGCAAACCACATAATCTTCTTCAAACAGTGTCATTTTTCAAGAAATGAAACCGTAGCTATCCATACCTTGTGTGCAATAAAAAAAATAATTAATATCAACTGGTTCAGTCCCAACTGATGCCCTATAAAAAGGAGAAACATCTCATGATGGGTAAAACCAAAACATTGCAAAACATACCAATGGCATTGGTTACAAAAGAATTTCTAAACTACTGAAGGTTCCAGTGAAAGTGGAAAGAACATTATTTCACTATAAACTATTCATGACCAGGTGCTCCCTGCAAGATTTCAGGCAGAGGAGTGAAAAGAATTATCAGAAGAGTTGTTCAAGAGCCAAGGACCACTTGTGGAGGGCTATTGAAAGACCTGGAATTAGCAGGTACAATTGTTTCAAAGAAAATAAGTAATGCACTCAACCGACATGACATGAGAGTCCACTGCTGAAGAAAAAGCTGGTGGAAGTGTGTTTAAAGTTTGCTGACCAACATTTAGACACGCCTGTGAAATACAGGGAGAATACTGTCTGGTCAGATGAGACTAAAATTGAACTCTGGATAATACACACCATGTTTGAAGGTCAAAAGGCATCAGGATGATGAAGATGAAAGATGGCCAATGTTCCAGCAAGACAATGATCCAAACACACAGCCACGAAAACTCTTAACTAGTTTCAGAAAAAGAAAATAAAGCTGCTAAAATGGCCCAGTCAATCAACTGACTGGAATCCTATAGAGCAGGGGTGTCAAACTCGGGCCCTGGAGGCCAGTATCCAGCACAGTTTGATAGCTTCCTTCCTCAGACACATTCACTCAGTCTGGCAATTAACAGTTGAGTTGAACCAGGTTTGTCTGAGCAGGGAAATCATCAAAATGTGCCGGACACCGGCCTCCAAGATCGGAGTTTGACACCCCTGATATAGGAAATTCATGGAAAGAACTAAAGCCAAGAGTTCATAGAAGGAGCCCACGGAACCTTCAGGATATAGACTGTTTGTGTGGACGAATAGGACAATATCTCACCTGAGCAATATGGTGACTAGTTTCTCCACACAGGAGGCGACTTGAAGTTTCATCACCAACAAAAGCTTTTGTACGAAGTATTAAATGCATTTCAGTAAATACTTTTTCCCTGCGTCATTCCATTTTATTACACATAACTTAATGTATGGACATTTATGGTTGGATTTCTTTGCATGTGTAGATTGGATGGTTGTTACTGACATCTGGTGCAAATTTAATGTCAACAGCACCTTTAGAAATACCTAATACTTACTTAAAAAATCTGTAATGTGTTCAATACTTATTTTACCTGCTGTATATTTCTGTCACTACATGACATAATGATATTTATAAGAGGTGAAAAGTAAAGACTTAATATGGGCTTTGATATTTGTTTTTAGAAATGCAAAATACAAAATACGACCTGTAGCTTTAAGGAAGAAAGATAGCCCAGCTCAGGATTTTGTTCCAACTGCTTGGCTTCTCTAAAGGGATCAGCTGCATGTGTGTCCAAACAGTTCCAGCAAAATCCTGGAGAGAACATGAATTTACCACCTTTGTTAAAAATAATGGGGAATGTGATTTACACAACCTGCCACCATCTAGATTTAGAAAAATGTATCCTTATTGGCTGCGGGTCGCTGATGAGAATGATTACTAGAATTAGGATCAGTTGGGCATTACTATGCTAGTTTTGGGTGGAAGTATTATGTTTCAACACACAACCCTGTTATGTCTATCTGCTCATAACTGATGCCTTGTTCATTTTAATAATGAAGCTAAGGATATCAAGAGTACATTGTTGTAAAGCAGACGTTGCTACCAATCTGTTAAATCAGTAGTTAATAAAGAATTTTCATACACTTTCTCAGCAGTGTCTTTGGCCTGCTTTATATATATGTGCATTACATGCATTTTCTATGATCTATTTTACATTAAATGCTTGTCTAAGCACTTATGTTAATTCATTTGTTTCCCATTATCGTTTTCATGTGTCATTTAATGTAATTGTTCCTAACACACTTTTTCTGTTGTGTATAATCGATGCAGACTGTTGTATGGTAATTAGTGGGAAGCCACCGGGAGCAGCAGGGGGATTTATGAATATTCCACGGCGCGGATACATTTGCATAAATTATCATAATCTTTTTCAACAATTCCCGCCTTTTTTCGGCCTGTTGGGGGATTGATGTGAATTTCGCCCAGTAAAGTAGTTCTCTAACAGGTGGGCGTTGCCCAAGACACCAAACTGAAATTTTATTGGCTGTAGTGTCGCCTTTAGCAACACGTCTTTGAACGGTTACCATGCTTACCTCGCGCTTCTCTGGTGACGATCGAGTGACGACGTTGCCAGGGCCAATGAGAAGAGCGAATGGCGTGGCTTGCTGTGCACTGTCAGCTGCTCGTTACTATCAGATCACATTGAACTCGGCAGCGGAGCGAGAGCGGTGTCTTACCGGCGAGGAAAATGAACTATAGCGGTTTTACTGAGCACGCGACGAGGTAAAATGCGTTTTGGGTTTTTCTTTTATCTGATGTAAACGTAAGAGGCCACGTTAATAGTGTGTTCTTGGACAGCAGCGGTGTGTTTCTGCTGGTCTGCTGTGCTCGGCTTCACTGAAGAGCATCTTTTTGTTGTCTTGTGTCAGCACGGCGCGCGCGGCGGATTTCCGGCAGCAGAGTTTATTACCTCTCAGTTTTTGCCTTCGTAGATGTCCTGTTGATTTAATACACTCCTGCATATTGTGGACGAAGTTGCCACAGCGTGATAGAATTGGACAGAGTGTGAATACAACTGATAAACACAATCATGAGGGTGAAATCGAGCTTTATAACTGCTCTGTTTCTCTGCCACACTGCACTATGGAGGGAAGCCTGATGCCGGATCTATTACAGTGACTACAACGGTACAATAGGTCCATTTTGGTGGCATACATTTTGCATGACTTGCAGAAGGCTCATTGTTTGCTTTGCAAATGGTTTGATTCGAGATCCAGTCATACTGTAACCGAACTAGCTGTTTTAATACAGTGTATTGTGCTGGAGGTTTGCACTGTATCTGGGGAACCAATCAAATTCCAGGAGGAGTAGCCTTAGAAATAGAAATTCACTGTAGATTATTCAGTACACTGTACACATTACAAATTCATATCATGCATTTAATCTATTAATTAAAATATAGTTACTAATTTAGCAATTTATTCTGTAAAAGTAAAAAAACATTAAACTTATTTAAATATAGTATTTAATAAACAAAAGTAACAAAAATGTTCATTGTTAATACTTCTAATACTTAAAGTGAATTCAAAATTAAAGTGCAGTTCTAGGAAATTGCTCTTGTGATCTCAGGTTCGAATGCTGGCCCAGGTATTATCCCGCTGTGCTCCATATGTAGATAGGTTTGTTGTGCTTGACGTTGTGATGGGGTGTGTTCACAGTGACGGTCATTTTCACTTTAACGTGTAAACATGTTGTTAAAATCTTTAAAATAGCTTTAATTTCTTCTACCTTGTTGAAAGAATAAATGTTCTGCAGGTCACTGAATCTGATGGGTCAACAAATGTGGTGTAATACTTGTTTTCTCTAGAGTTTCTGTCAGAGCAAGTGTCTAATTCTTCTAGAACAAGGGTTCCTGGAGGCTGGTGTCCTGTACAGTTTGGCAGTTCCCTTCCTCAAACACACTCCCTGAACCTGGAAATTAACAAGTGAGCCTTACCAGCTGTGCTTAATCAGGGAAATCACCAAACTGTACAGGAAACCGACCCGTCAGGACCGAAGCTGGGCATTCTTTCTCTCTCTCTCTCTCTCTCTCTCTCTCTCTCTCTCTCTCTCTCTCTCTCTCTCTCTCTCTCTCTCTCTCTCTTCCAGTAATGCAATTATTTACTATCATTGTTGTTTTACAATAGAACTAGTTCATGTAGATTTTGCTGAGCCACCATGACTGTGACTTGTTTTGTATTCTGACTTTACACCAAGCGAAATTATACTGTAAGTGTGAAAGGGTGGACATTCTCACTCAGCTGTGGCTTAGAGAGTTTGGTTTGTTTGGCACCTAACCCGTCCAAATGGTGCCAGGGCTATGCGAAGATGGCTGCCACTGCTCCAGGTGTGTGTGTGTGTGTGTGCTCACTTGCACAAACTGGTAAACTGTGTGCTGTATTTGTATATCTTTATAGTGGTGTGAAAGTGTTTGCCTCCTTCCTGATTTCTTATTTTTTCCATATTTGTCACACTTATGTTTCAGGTCATCAAACAAATATTAATTTGTTACATTACATAACATTAAAACATAAAACATAACAGTGGTTTAACACACCTGAGTTCAATATCTCTAGTCACACCCAGGCCTGATTACTGCCACACCTGTTCTCAATCTTAGTTGACCTAAAAATCCTCAAAAGCTAGACATCATGCAGAGATCCAAAGAAATTCAGGAGCAAATGAGAAAAAGTAATTGAGATCTATCAGTCTGGAAAAGGGTAAAAATCCACTTTTAAAGTTTTAGGACTGTAGTGAACCACAGTGAGAGCCATTATCCACAAATGGCGAAAACATGGAACAGTGGTGAACCTTTCCAGTAGTGTCTGGTCGACCAAAATTACCCCAAGACTGCAGTTATGTCTCATCCAAAAGATCATAAAATACACCACAACAACATCCAAAGCACTTCAGACCTCACTTTCCTCAGTTAAGGTCATCGTTTATGACTCCACCATAAGCAAGAGACTGGGCTAAAATGGCCTAGATGAAAACCACCGCTGGTGTAAAAAGAACATAAAGGCTTCTCTCAATTTTACCAGAAAACTGAAAATATTCTGTGGACTGATGAGACAAAAGTTTAACTTTTTGGAAGGTGTGTGTCCCATTATTTCTGGCATAGAAGTAACCTTTCAGAAAAAGATCATACCAACAGTAAAACATGATGGTGGTAGTGTGATGCTCTGGGGCTGTTTTGCTGTTTCAGGACTTGGAAGACTTGCTATGATAAATGGAACCATAAATTCTGCTGTCTTCCATAAAGTTCTGAAGGATAATGTTCGACCATCTGTTAACAATTAAGCTGACACGAACTTGGGTTCTGCAGCAGGACAATGATCCAAAACAAACCAGCATGTCCACCTCTGATTGGCTGAAGAAAACCAAAATAAAGACTTGACCTGAATCCTATTGAGATGCTATGGCATTGACCTTAAAAAGACCTCAAAAACCCTCCAATGTGGCTGAACTACAACAAGATGAGTTTGGGCCAAAATTCCTCCACACTGTAAAAGACTCATTGCAGGTTATCACAAATGCTTGACTGCAGTTGTTGCTGCTAAGTGTGGCCCATTGGTTATTAGGTTTAGAGGGCACTTACTTTGTCACACAGAGCCATGTGACAGTGCATTTTTTGCTTAAAAATGCATTTTGTGTTTACTTGTGTTGTTTTTGACTAATATTTAATTTTGATGGTCTGAAACAATTAAGTGTGACAAACACTTTTTTCACTACTGTATATTTGATGAATAAATTAAGAAATATTAGTTCAATGGTCTCAACTGAAATAAGTGGTGTTAATGGGTTTGCTGCAGTAACATCCTCAATTCTACTCTAGATGTTGGAGGATTTGATTGTATTCAATAATAAGAGATCAATTCCTGCTGCTGGATGATCAGATCTGGATCTCATGGCCAGATAGCTTACAGAAAGGAGATTCTCCATTGAAAGGAATGGAGGATAAAGGACTGGACTCCTTGTTAAGAGAGCTGATCTCTGGGGTAATTTTTCTCCAGATGCATGGATACATTTGTGCTCATAAGGTTACATACCCTGACAGAATGTATGATTTAAACCATTTTTTCAGAGAATATGAATGATAAGACAAAAACTTTTCTTTTATGCATGGTTAGTGTTTGGCTGAAGCCATTTATTTTCAATCCACTGTGTTTATTATTAAAATCATAATCACAATCTCCAATCACCCACATATCCACCAGGGGGGTGGAGGTGGAGATTGTGCAGGATTACAAGTACCTGGGGGTCAACATATACAATGAACTGGACTGGTCACACAACACACTGGCCACATACAGGAAGGGTCAGAGCAGACTGCACTTCCTGTGCCGACTGAGGTCCTTCAGGGCATGTAACAACATGTTACAAATGTTCTATCAATCAGTTGTGTCCAGCGCCATCTTCTATGCCGTGGTGCTGGGGGAGCAGTTTGAAAGTAGCTGATAAGAACAGGCTAAACTGGTCAGGAAGGCCGGCTCTGTTGTAGGAGCAGAACCGGACAATCTGGAGACTGTGGTGGATCAGAGGAGCTGAGTAAACTACAGTCTATTATTGAGGAAGCTGATCATCCTCTGCACAGTGTTGTGTTGGGGCAGAAGAGCATCTTCAGTAATAGACTGACCAGTCTGAAATGCTCCACTGAACCCCACAGAAAATACTTCCTCCCCACAACATAAGACTCTTTGATTCCTCCCACTGTCACTAACATGCACAATAACTCTCTCACAGCACAGAGCATTACAATATTACAATATTACATGCTGCTCATCACTAACCTCAATGTGCAATATACTCACTACCAGTCTGGACATAAGTGCAATTACTGCAATTATTGTAATTTATTCTATTTATCTAATTTTATTATATTCATTAAAATCACAGTCTCGATCATTCTCTGTATTTTTATCATACGGTGAATGTTATATTATATCACTGTCTCTATGTGCAGTCGCTACATAAGCAATTTCCTCAGGGACAATAACGGTTTTTTATTCTGATTCTGATTCAACACAAACTGCCCAAATGACCCTGATCAAAAGTTTACATACATACATAACTTTTGATTAGGGTCATTTGGGTAGTTTGTGTTGTAATTATGATTTGAAAAGAGTAAACACAGTTGTTTTCAATAAATGGCTTCAGCTAAACACTAACCATGAGTGAAAGAAAAAGTCTTGTCTTAATATTCATATCATCATTCATTATCATTCTCTGACAGATGGCCAAGAAATTCGGTCAGGGTATGTAAACATATAAGCACAACTGTATATAGCCAATAGGAAATGGGTTGTATTTTAACCTGGGTTCATCTTGTGACTAATAGAATTAGCGACTCTTCAATATTGTGACTAATAGTCCTTTAAAGAAGTAAACTGGCTGGTTTTATGAAATTTTCCAATTTCAGTCTAAAATCAGCTACATTCCATAAGCGGGTGTTAACTGTGTTGTAGATAAAAGCCATAACTTTTGTTAAAGTGTACAAAAAAGTATTTTATTTGACTGTAAAAGCAAAATGGTCACAATCATGTAAAAAAGTTCAAAGCTGATTTTAAAGAGGCTCCATATGACTAAGTGGTACCGTTTGCTGCTCCTCCTGCAACTAGATCCTCTACAGTTCACTGATGCATGCAAAAGCGTATTGTTTTGTATTCTGTACTGTAAGCTTTTTGTAGCCTCTGAAAGTTCAGCACAAAATAGTTCTGCGCGTGTGTGTGTGTGCGCGCGCGTGTGTGTGTGTGTGTGTGTTAAGGTGGTATGTCGAGGGTTGATGGGTATTCCTAATCACCTGCTGTTAATCAACCTAAGCCAAGTCCCCTTCCTCATTTCTCACAAAACAACTTTCATAGCATTCACATACACTTATAACATCAGTGCTTTTGTCTGGTTATATTAAATGGCTGGGTGGGGGTTTGCAAACTGAGAAATAGACACATGAGCCAGAATAAAAGGCTACAAACTAGTTAATAAATAAATAAATAAATAAATACATAAAATATGTGTAAAAAGGTTAATGAAATAACAATACCACAATGGATTGTCTGCTGACTGTAATTGCTCATTTTTATGTGGTTATTCATGGTCACTACACGCCAGTGGTTATACAACAGGTAAAATAATTATTAAACATGTCACTAAGTAAATGCATTTCTAAAGGTGCTATTGGCATGAAATTCTCACCAGATGTTGGTAACATCAAGCCAATTAACTTATGCGTAATACAATGGAATGACACATGGAAAAAGTATTGAACACATGAAGAACAACAGCTGAAATCTGTCAGGAATTAGAAAGCAATCCTGCCACTTGGTGCAAATTCATTTCAGGAGGTTCAGACCCAACTGGCGGTCTATAAAAAGGTGTCTCATTACCAAGCTGTCACCAAATTTAAACCTTTTGGATGCCATAATGCACACACTGTTTGGGGGTCAGAAAGCACTGCATATCACCCCAAATACACCAGAACTACAGTGAAGTTTGGAGGTGCAGCTGTTTTTCAGCATGCGGCACTGGCACACTTCATATAAGGAAGGATAAATGGAAAAATGTACCGAGACATTCTTGATGATAATCTGCTGCCGTCTACCAGGATCTTGAATCATCTTGATCATGAATGATGGTGGACAAACCAATGAGCCCAAACACACAGCCAAGGAAATTCTTAATTGGTTTCAGAAAAAGAAAATTAAGCTGCTAAAACGGTCCAGCCAATCACCTGACCTGAATCCTATAGAAAATCTATGAAAAGAACTAAAGCTCAGAGTTCATAGAAGAGGCCCATGGAACTGTCAGAATTTGAAGACTGTTTGTGTCGAAGAATTAGCCAAAATCACACCTGAGCAATGAATACGACTAGTTTCTCCACACAGGAGGCGACTTGGAGCTTCATC
>JBBIGC010151224.1:0-15411 GCA_037576955.1 Lepidarchus adonis | reverse complement strand
TTTTCCGGGGGGTTTGGGGAGTGGCCCCCCCCCCCCCCCAAAAAAAAACTCCACCATCCCACCCCAAAAAAAAAAGCCCCAAGGGAAGACACTGAGGCAGTCTTTTTCTCACCATGATGTGTTTATGAGAAATGGTTAGTTTATATCTGCTTTTCACTCATTGCTATGCTTCTTTAATAGAATACTCACTTGCCAAAGCAACTTTGATTAAGGCTTCCAAACAGAGGAACTACTGTCTTAACCTTATCTCTAGGTTTATGGTGCAAAGTCTGAGAGGCATGTTTGGTTATTATGTGTGTAGCGACAGCTTTCGTTGGTAAATTTGTTGTGGTCGTGGACTGTGTTAGTAAAAAAATAAGCAAGCGATTCTGTATTGTGAGGTGGCCATGATGGAAAATGTAATCCTGATGAAAGACTGAAAAAAATATAGTTAAATATAGTTTTGTAGAATTCGCTAAGAAAATATAGTTGCATGGCTTGCCCTGAGAAAAATTTTTTTTTTTCTTCAGAATCATTTGGTCGTCGCTTAGCAATGGGCTATGCCTCTTCCTCTGGAACTTTCCTTGTTTTAATTGGGCCTGCAACCAGCACCCACAACATCCTATATTCGCCAAAAATATGAACATTTATATTGAAACAGTTATCCACGTTTGCTAACTGTGCTAATGGTGGAGTGATGTGGAACCTCAAATCTAAAGCACAAAACCCGTTCCCATCGCAGTGGGCGCACGTCTGGGACACCTTCCTATTCAAAATCAATGGAGCGTTTGGATGTATGGATCATATCCCCCCACACCTACTGAAGAGAGCACACATTGACAGAAAGCTACCTGATCTCACCTAAGGAACTGCAGATGCCCCTTCACATTGAACTCTTGATCTTATTTGTTCTTAGTTTTTTCTCTTTTTATAACTCTCTGGTGTCGACCAGAGGAGGGAGGGACCAGGAAGTTTTTCCTTGCCTCTGTCACCTTAGGCTCATTGGGGGCTCGGACCCAGATTCTATAAACTCTGTAAAGCTGTTGTGTGACAACATCAGTTGTAAAAAGCACTGTATAAATAAAATTGACTTGACTTGAGTTCTGGAGAGCCATATACCAAAGACCAATAACATGTCCGTCACTGTGTCATGCCTTTCTACTAGGTTGTCACTGGCCAAAATCTTTTCCAAATCTTTGATGTCCTATACTAAAGCATCAGGCCTAACTGCTGAAAAAAAAAAACAATTTGAAATTTCCTGCTTCTCTGGCTTTATATGCTTTCATTCCGGCTTTAGAGACTGGCTTGACTGAGAGTGTTGTCATGAGACATCTGCTCAGTATTTTTGCCGAAAAATCGAATGCACAAATATTCCTTCAACTCAGATTTCTGAACAGTAGTAGTAGCATCAGAACTAAGCTCAGACAATTAAAGTTCAGGGCTGATCAGCAAAAAACAAAGAAATACACAATTTCCTGCTCACCCTACTTAGTTGTAGTTCATTGGTGTTTAAATTTAGCATTTTGTAGTTTAGCGCTGGAGAGGCTAATGTAGCTAATACATTTTTCATGCAATAATACATTAATTTCATGCAAAATGTTGTTGGTTGTTAAAATGCCATGCTTTACTTTAGTTGAATCTAATTGAAGTGCATAATGGTCATAAGACTTCGGCAGAAAACTGAATTCCTACAAAGGCATTGCCCATCAAGTTTTGACTCTTGAGGACAACGGACCACAAAATGCTCTTTCAGACCTTACAACCGGATGGAGCCAAGGAATCTGTTGGACTTGTGCTGAACTCCAATAAGCGGAAAGATTAGATGCTGATTGCTTTTCTATTGTCTTTCCATTTCCTGAGCCTCTGCACAACTGTTACGCTCGATTCAAGTGTCCCATGTAGGGCTGCACAAGATGTTGTTTGTTAATTGCTATCTCACTGTTGGTCTTTGCAATACTAATGGTGCATGAGTGTAATACTTAATTGCTGTGATCTTCTGGTGTTTTGATGAATGAAAATGTTCATGTAATCTAAAGAAAATAAGAAAAAATGTACACATAGTAAAACATTTTCCTACAGAATTCCCTATAGGCTTACTACACTGAGCCTTCTTACCCAGTACGTACATAAAAAGCTATGTAATCTAATTGTTATCTAGTTCAGGGGTGCCCAAAGCCAGTCTTGGAGGGCCAGTGTCTAGCCGTTTGGTTGTTCCCCTCCTTATACACATTCACTGAACAAGCGATATTAACCAGGTCTTTTAACAGGAAAGTCACCAAACACAAGCCCTCCAGGAATGGAGGAACGAAAGCCTGAACTGGGTATTTATATTCTTTACAACTAAATTATGTAAATTAATTAATTTCAAATAAATACCAGATACTTTTCTGGCAATATAGATGGGCATTTTAACCCTCCAGCAGTGTAAATTTACTGTAAGGCTTCCTGCAACCACAATGTGTAGCAATATAATAGCTTTACATGGTGATCTCATATGTGTGATCTCAATGAGGAAGCTCTTTGAAGCTTTCTTGTATTCTTATCTCTAGATTGGCCCCAATATCAGTGCCCATTGCTCTTTCTCACCACTCAGTGCCTTCACATAGCCTAGTATCCTTGATTGAATTCCCAGCCTATAAGCTCTGTTGAGTAGACGGTAAACACAGGTCAAGGCTTGATGTCTGGTGACCTGCTCTCTAGGCCGGCCTTAAACACTCTCTGACCTAATACCTGTTTCGCCACTCTGTCCTGTCTGAGAGATGAAAAGACAAGATTGCAAATGTGCTGTCTGAGGGAGAATTGTCACATAATCAAAATTGTGTAAGGAATTAGAATAAGTTGTGTAATGCATACATGTCCTTTTTTGGCTATACAGCAAGTTCGTTTATGGTTGAAATCAGTTGCTGATTTGAAAGTAGGCTGTCTAGTCAGGTGCTTGGTCATTGGCACAATAAGAAGTCCATTTCAGATTGCAGTTTGGACTCTTATCCACCAGCTGTGTGTGTGTTTGTGAGAGAGCGAGAGAGAGATAGAGAAAGAGACAGTGTGAGAATGCTGGTGTAAAGTGTGCAAATAGTAAATGGGCTGTTTGGGGTTGAAGAAACTGCTTCTGTAGATTCATTCTGCTGGGAATTGCTTTGAGGAAGCGGTTTTTGTTATAGCTTCTTCTGAACCGAACTACAGAAGCTTGACCACTTATGGAGTTTGACTGAAAAGGCCTTTCAATTTTTCATAGCTATATCACACGGTAGTGACACATACATCACAGCACATTTATTAATAGCGTATACTGATAAATAGAGGTCGACAGACATTGTTTTTTCATTTTATTGCTAGGTAACAAGGCTGATAACTAATATTTAGAAACGATATGCAAAAATTCTGTAAATATTGAATTTTACAAACACCAACTCAACTTTATTAAAATAAATTTATATTGTTTATAAATACTTAAAACTTTACATTATTTTAATTTAACTTTAAATAATATTAGATAAACATTTTATTAACATTATTAAACTGTGAATCTTAAGTTCTTATTGCAACATTAGCTGTCACCGTTCCATGTCACTATTAACACTGTCAGTAAAGGTAACATTACGGAAGATTGTATTCACAAAAAAAACGCTCTGTCTTCACTTTTCCTTAAAAACTCTGCCTGGATTTTTTGGTGAATGCATTAAACTTTCATAGGTTTACATTATCACTGCAACAAGGTTCATTATTCAGACATTTTTGGTTGTGGAACTGGGAAAGCAGGCATGCTTTTCATTACGGAAATAGCTCATAGGGGCTACGTGATGTTCAGTGTGAAGGACTGTAATGTTTTAATTTGGGGAAACACTGCTTTACCTTCTATCCTCAGCTACAATCCATGTTCAGCTGAAACTCTCCTCTCTCATGCGTGTTTGTGTTGAGTGACAACAAGGCTTCAGTGTTCATATTGGTGATGGTCAAAATTAAACACTGATACAGATAATTGGCAAAATGCCTAATATCCTCCCCCAATAATCGGCTGACATCATACTGATTATACAAGACAACAATTTTTAAAATCATAGCACCACAACACTTTTCAAAACCAGTGTTTCATGCTGATTTTAGATCAGTTTTCAGATGTTAACTGTTCAGTCTCTTCAGTGCGACATCAAAGAAGCTCACAATGGCTTCCGTCTACAGAACGGTGTCAGGTTTCTAACACTGTCTCTTCAGAAACACTTTCAGTCTGATCATAATCATCATCTTCTGGGTCTAGGTTATGCCTGTGCAACAACCAGCAGTAGTTGCGTCATCCTCTCATTCCAGAAACCTCGATAGTGATGCTCCATTGACAGAACATCCTGGTGAGAACATTCTCCTTACATTTTCTGGAAAGATCTCTAGATGGGATCAAGAAGTGTTTTTTTTAATCCAGCAGCTTTTGAACTCCTTTGTTGTGTGCAGGAGACCTATGGCCCAGAAAGTTCTAGCAGAGCCAGTCCAAAGAAGTTGGGCAGCCCTGGCTTAGACTGATTCTACCAAATATCATACAATATCTTGTCGGCTTCATCAGAACAACTATACATGCTAGAAAAAAAACAATAGATCTGAAACCAGCATAAGAACAGTGCAAACACAATCAGTGATGAGACTGGACTGTTAACAGTGTCATTTAGACAACCAAGTTATAACAGGTAACTAAATGTATTTGTAGTCACTGACAATTTATTATAAATAGCTCCAAAAATTAAAATGTAAAGAGAATCCCTAAATAGGAGAGTTGCTTATGAAAAGCTGAACTGCCTTCCTTTCTTAGAAGAATGGTGTTTTGGGACAACCTTGACTTCTGTTTTCTCTAGAAGAGAGTGGACTTCTGTGCTTCTTTTGTGCTGTATTGAAAAGCCAGGGTTTACTGTGGCGGCCTTAAAGTGTGTATGTGTTTGTGTGCAGGAAGGATGTGAATTTGTTGAAGAGGTTTTTTGCACAAAGAAAACGTCACTCATGGTCAAACCAAATAACTGTGCTTTTCTTTTGGCAGATGCTCTCCCCACATATCCACCCAGTGCAGCAAGGCCAAGGAGAGGCCAATGGGGGGTTTTAGGGACCAGGTTTCTCCAGCATGCTCTGCTCTGCTTTTAATCATGAAGAGTGCTGTGGGACTCTGACTCAGTCTTACATCAGCACAATCGCATTCTCTCTCTCTCTCTCTCTCTCTGTCTCTGTCTGTCTGTCTGCCTTGCTCTGTCTTTATGGGTGTGTGTGAAAGGCAGAGGGAAGGCAGGCACATTCTCTCAGAAACACATCATGCATGTGCCTCCATGGTATGCGTTCTACATTTCTGACTCTCAGCAGTTGTTTTTGATGTTTTGTTGTTTTTGATTGTTCAAGTTTAATTTTGGGCTGGCATTAGGTTTATTAGTAATCAATATGAATATCAGTAATTGAGTCAATCAGAAAGTAAAAATAAATAAATCTTATAATTGCTCATTTATAATTTATTGCTTGATAAATTAAAATTTAAACAAACACTATTGAGGAGTTTAGTCATTATTTTGCAATTTTAGTGAGTAAGCAAGGTTTATCATATAATGTGCAATTCTGTTTGAGCTACTATTGCCTGCTACTGTGTTTATTATGTTATTTTTATTTAATTATATTCTATAATATTTTATCTAATTTTAATGTCTGTATGTGCAGTCACAGAATATGCCATTTCCTCTGGGGTCAGTAAAGTATTTCTGGTTCTGAATTCACAGGTGATTATAAAGACTTGTCCACAAGTGGGCATGATTTAAGTTTGTGTAAAAATGGTTTGTTTATTTATATGGTGTTTCAGCATTTTGTCATAACATTGTAGATGCTTGAGAAAATTATTTTAATATAGTAACTTTTAGTTACATATTACAATGTGTTGTGGGATTCTTGATTAAATGAGAGTTGGCTCCTGAATGCGAAGAGAATTCTTTGTCATTGAGAGATTTCAAGTTCAGTCCCCAATTGGCTTTACTCAATTGGCGTCACCCTCCCTGCGTGGGTAGACTGGCCATCTCGTCACTTAAAAGCACAGTACTAGCCAACACATGCTTCTGCTTGCTAATGCAGCAGAATTGGCAGTCAGTGCTGCCCTCCAGGCATATTACTCTGTCCAATGAGGTTGTACTAGCAGCAATTTTAAAAGATACAGTGGTATTCTGTGTGACTCTGAGGATGTGCATGGTTGTCTTCCTGTTGGTGGTATTGGGTGATTTGGAGAATCCTAGTTAGTGGGTAGAAAAACAGCCCCAAAGCAAGATGTTTCCACACCCATGCTTCACAGTAGGTATGGTGTTCTTTGGATGCAACTCAGCATTCTTTCTCCTCCAAAAACGACAAGCACAGTTTTTACCAAAAAGTTCTATTTTGGTTTCATCTGACCATATGACATTCTCCCAATCCTCTTCTGGATCATCCAAATGCTCTCGAGCGAACTTCAGACGGGTCTGGACACGTCTGGCACTGCAGGATTTGAGTCCCTGGCGGCGTAGTGTGTTACTGATGGTAGCCTTTGTTACTTTGGTCCCAGCTCTCTGCAGGTCATTCATTAGGTCACCCCGTGTGGTTCTGAGATTATTGCTCACCGTTGTTGTGATTATTTTGACCCCACGGGGTGAGATCTTGCATGGAGCCCCAGATCGAGGGAGATTTTAAGTGGTCTTGTATGTCTTCTATGTCTTCCCAGTCTGGTGCAGGTCTACAATTTTGTATCTGGTGTCCTTTGGTGTGACTGTTTGAGGTTGTGAACAGGTGTCTTTTTATATACTGACAACGAGTTCAAACAGGTGCCATTAATACAGGTGACGAATGGAGGTCTGTGAGAGCCAGAAATCTTGCTTGTTTGTAGGTGACCAAATACTTATTTTCCACCATAATTTGCAAATAAATTCTTTAAAAATCAGAGAATGAGATTTTCTAGATTTTGTTTCTCATTTTGTCTCTCATAGTTAAGGTAAACCTATGATGAACATTACAGGCCTCTCTCATCTTTTTAAGTGGGAGAACTTGCACAACTGTGCAAGGGTATGAGTGGTCAATATGATGATATTCATTGTAATTGTGATCAATTGTAGGCACAATATGATTTTCTAAACAAATTGTGAAAAGATTTCAGTACTTAAAAAGCACTGCTGAAGTTTTCATTGATAGTCTTGTTTAAGTGAACTTATTGTATTGTGATATGAGAAACACTAAATAAAAATCATTTGGCTCATTATCATCTTATCAGATGGTGGAAAAATGCATATTGTGACATTTCATGAATCAGTAAAAACTTTTCAAAGTATCTGGACACAATATTTTTGCCATATTGCCCACACCTACTAGCATGTTTGCAGTACTTTGAGTATTTACCACTCATAGACACTTAGGAATTTAATTACACATAGGTATAAGAAATGTAATTGGACATAGTTAACTGCATGCTCTGAAACACTGAACATTTCAATATCAAAAGTACAAATGTATTTTTTTCAAGATTCAGCAAAAGCCACGTGACTTGCCCACTCGATAGCCAAGTGGAATGCAAGTGACCTGCCTCACAAGTATGTGGCATGCCACTCATGTAGCTTTGAGTTCAGAGACCCCATCTGCATTGTGCAACCCTCAAAAGTGAAAGCTTAACTGTTCAGTTACAATGGTGTCCATTGCAGCCATATGCCTATGTTCTGTTTTCCTGGTGGTCCTTGTAGTGCTTTGGGTGGGCTTATGGGTGCTAATATTATAATATGGGTGCTTCAGGTTTGTTAGTTTAGTTGAGAGATTTCTGTAGTGCATACAGAAATACAGGATTCTGTAGTGTGTAATGTTTTTACAGCATTGTGAAGCCCTGTCTTTCAGATCATCTAAGTGCTTTGTACATGTTGACCCAACTGCTGTGGTTTCTGGTTTTGATTCAAAGCCAAGTGCAATTTCCTTATCGGCTTCCCTTTCGACTGTGGTTCAAACCTGCACCAACCTCTTAAAGGCACAGAAGTGCTGAAATTGAAAGTGTCTTTATACTAGTGCCTGTGTACTAATAGAATATGACAATTGCCATCTTGATAAATCATGGCCGCTATATGATTTTCTGAACAATTTATGATCTTGTCGGTGCTTAAACACTGTTTCATTTCAAAGAAACCATCATTAGTTTCACTTAAGTGAATTTATTGTACTGCGGTCAGAGAAACACGACAAATATTATTTTTGTATATTAAATGTGTTTAAATATAGCCCTGCTGGCTGTCATTTGTTCCATCTTGTTTTATGTCCTTTGTCATGCAGGTGCTGTAAATAGAGAGCATTGTGGCAGGAAATATTTTAAACTGGAAAATGAAAGCAGTCCAGTGGTCTTATGCAGTGTTAGTATTACAAGCGTTTCATGCTGTGGAAATAACAGAGTGGCATTTAATACTACTGATTGATATAACACCTAAAAAGTATACACTCAATGGAATACAGTGAGTTCACTCCTTTAACTCAGTTTAAGACTGAGCTGGAGGACACAAACAGAGAGCGAGAGAGAGAGAGATTTCCTCAGAACATTTAAAATCAAAAGGAAACATTATATAGGAAAATACAAATATTGGTTTGGGACTCAATAAATGATTTGAATTGGACTGGGTTAGAACATCCTTATTAATGTTTTATTCTTCTATCTTCTATCTTCTAATAGTAGCCCGTCTCTTATTGGCGCCCATTTCCAATAAACGCCGGGTTTGAAGAGATGTTGCAACCAATAGTAGCTTGCGTAATTACTCATTTCTGTTGGATATCTGAGGGTTATTGACTGATATTAAGTGGCTCCACTCCCACAATAACAGCCAATCACAGACAAGTATCACCTCCGAACAAACAGAGGGATGATTTTAGTCGTGATGTTTTATCTTCTGTCAAAATAAATGTGAAGAAACTGCATGATATTTTGTGGTTGTAAATACCCATCACCATTCCGTCTGGGAGGCGAATAATAGCCCGTCTCCAACAAACACCTGTCTCTATTAAAACCCGGGGTGTTTGAATAATTCTTTTTAGAAATGCAGGGGCTACTATTGGAAGATATACAGTATGTTTGTTAAAAACCACAATTCCAACTACAATAGTAAAAGTAAACATAAACAAAACCTATCTAATAATTTATGCATATTTCAGTAAACCGTTTTTTGGAGCTATTCCCCCTCTTTTCTTTTTTTTGAGTCCCATTATCAGCAGTGATTTCAGCAGCCCAGTTCTCTAGAGTTGTCTAGGTATGATTAACCAAAATATTTGAGTTTGTATTTAGCGTAGGCTGTTCTGTGCTGTGTCATTGCGCTAACATCATATGCATTACATTGTGAGGCCGTCGCCTAATAGTGTCAGGTTCTTCACCGCTGATTTACTCTTGGAGACCATGTGATCTACTCTATAACCGCTTCTGTGGGAGCGTCACAGTTTGCCCACAGTTTCACTTCATCAGTTGTAAAGCAGGTTGAATAAAGTGCAGCCATTGCGTGGCCTTTCTTTCACATCTCCCTTTAGGGAAATTTCCTCAGAATGTATCACCTGCTTATACTGGATGAGTTATCAGTCTAGACCAGAGAAGTGTAGACCAAGTTGTTGCTTTCTGGTATGGAGCTAGATTGCTGATTGGAGCTTTTTTTTTTCTGTCCAAACCCGACCTGTGTCCTACAGAGCAGTGACCAAACCCGACATGAATTTATATGTTTTTGTCTGAACCCGACCCGAACCCGATTGAAATTTTAATGTTTAGCCTGAAACAGGGAAGAGAGATTTTTTTTGTGCTGACGTGACCCATCCTGAGTAACATTTTGAAATATTTGTCAGAACCTGGCTCGGGTCGGGCAGCCGTGCTCTATATGGAGCTCACTGTTCCTGACATCAGCTAACAACTCTTGTTAACACTGACATTCACTGATTTGCAGGTATGATTTGCAAGCACAGTAGAATTTAGTGGTCTCAGATCTTTAGAGGTGCCAGACACATCTTTTTTGTATACAGTAAACCTTTTTACCATTATTGAAATTAATAGAAAAACTTTTTATTTAAAGACTCACTTCAGCTCCGGTAGAATCTTGGTGGACAGTTCATAAGCTTTTATGGGCGTGAGGGACAGAATTTCTCTGAAGACTACAAAGCACCATATACATCACTCTGGCTGTAAATGTAAATATGTATTGTGAACATGTATTGAGACATTGTTTGTTGTTTGATCATCACCTATAAGGAGATTTTTCTTTTGTGAAATCAAAAGCTCTCACTTGAATGTTCTTTGCCCCATTTATATGCATTGCATGAACACTGCACTGCAGGATGGGTTTCGAGTGCAGGAATGGGGTTGTGGGGTTTGTGACTGCTATGAATGCCAAACTTTCGTCCTGCACCAGTGCCAGCCAATCATCCGAGAACATTCCCCATACCTGCCATGCCAGGCCTGACCCAGCCAGCAGAGACCACCTCACTTGTGACTCTCTGTTGGTTAGTTTGCCTGGTTAAATTGAGCCTTAAGCCTGTATTTGTATTTCTGTGCTATTGGCCTGTCCCATTAGGATGCTGAATATAAAACAGGACACAGTGAGAATGCTTTCCAGCTTTTCATTTTAAACATGGGAGAGTTGGACCTAGACTTGTTTTACTTTCACTTGTAACAGAAAGATCAGGATTTTCTGGTTACACAGTAGATTAACCAGAAATTAGTGGAAAGGTACAGCACCTCAGCCCTGAAGCTGCATGCCACTTAACAGTGATTTCCCCAGATGGGGGTCTGTGATCACTTCTTGCTGAAAATGTTCAGTTTCCCTGCTCATTGTTTGGATTCATTCAGAATAATTAGTATTGTTGCTAACAATAAACACCCCCCAGCAAGCAGTTTGTTCTTCTCGTTTTAGTCTGACTGATACTACAGGGGCGTGACTGCTCACACCATAAGACTCTGGGGCCGTTTCAGTTACCAAACCATCAGACTACTGAACTCATGATCCAAAACCACTGTCTCCTCACTCCTGGTCCTGCACTACACTGCGTAACATTAATCCTTCTGTCTACACTGAACCCAATGTGCAATAGTGTTGTATGCACTGGTCACTTATAACTATTGTTCATTATATAGCTTTTTATACTTTTTCTTTTTTACTTTGTGCTCATTAAATTTTTTTTATCCAACACATTTCATCTTGTCCCAGTGTTAACTTGCATATGATGAATTATCTGAATTGAACTGAACTAACAATCTGCTCACTTTGTGTTACTATGTCTGTAGTCGTTTTCTTGGTGACTTTTGGTTTCAGAAAATGTAAATGAGCATAATTGTAAGAATAATAGCTTTTTCCCTCCTCCTTGGCTTGATTTAGATCACCACATGTTTCTTGTTGTTGTTTGCATAGTTTTCATAATTAATCACATCTTTAGAGGAGAACTACAGGGAGAAAGTCATTAGGCATGCTCTTCGCTTATGTGCTTATAATCACTTTGTAGACATGGTGAGATTTCAGTAACACTTAAAATACAGCCATGATTTTATTGTGGTGCGTTTTGCCTTTAGAATCCCAAAAATAGGTCAAAAACATTTCAGAGCTGAGCTCTTGTCTATTCTGTGCTGCAGTCACATTTAGCTTATTATTTATTTATGCATGTTTTGTATGTGTGTGCATGCAAAGTAATTGTGAGCCATTTGCACACTTGGTACCTTAGGGGGAACCTTAAGAGCTTGCAGGTTCGTTTTGCCAGCTCAGCAGCGATATGGGGGAGCAGAGCGCTTGTGGGAGTGCTGTGAAGCAGAGTCTTAACAAAATGCTTCTGTTTTAGCCTTCCCGGAACAGTGTCCGTTTCTGGGATTGGGAGGAGGGAGGAGGAGCATCAGAGGCAAAGAGATGGAGTAAAAGAAATCAGCCAAGATGAAATGTGAACAAACGTTTCCCAGCCTGTCATTATCTCAGTCAGTGAAATAAATAAATAGCATGTAAGAGGCATAAGGAATTTCTTTTTGCATTAATATAAACCCTCTTAAGATAAGAAAAAACACAAATGTATTGCTTTTGTCCTTTAGCCGACATATTAAATTGACAGTGGTGATTGTTTTACATGAATTAGAGGAAACACTTGGCAGCCTTCATACTCCCAGTTGTATCGAGATTATAGGAGACCCAGTAAGTAGAGGGAATTTGTGAGAACAAAAAAAGTTTAGTTTTTTTCAATAAAATGGATAAATTAAAATAAGTGGTTATTACACTGCAAAACATTTTTTTAAAGGTTTTGCTTCCTGAAAAGTACCTTGTGGGTTTGCACAAATATAGGTTTATTTTTGCTGCGTCACGTAATAGACCTGCAATAATGTATTTTATCACGTTTGTTTCTATTACGCAATTAAGATCAATATAATTGAAATGTTTTGCGCTTCATTTTTATTTTAATTCAGCTGCATCATGTTGCAGTGTCCAGCAGTAGTCAGCAGGCTTTGACAGATTCCAGTTGCCCTGATATCGTTTTGCCACTGTAGTAATGTCCTGGTGAAACCTTTCACAGTGTTCGTTACTGACAGCACCAAGATCTGCAGGGAAGAAGTGTGAGTGGAGGAAATTAATCTCAGTGACATGTTGCACTTCATTGCTTTGTTTTTGCGTTTACAAGTTTGACTATCAGCTGAATGTAATTGCTAGGAAAATTGTCAACGACGTCTTTGAAGACTTCCAGACAGTTTTTTCTGCTTCAACTAACAGACAAGCCCAGACTGCACAGAACATTGTTGATGGGTTTCTAACAGAAACAAATTTTTTTGGACAAAAATATATAATAAGAACATGACAAAACTGAAACTTTCAAATGAACCAGAAGGTGTTGGACAAATTTGGACGTGCTTTCCATAAACTGTGTAAAAAATGTTTAAGAAACAGCCAACAAAAACTTTGTTGTACAGTTTAATAAATTAAAATCACAAAACATTGAAATATTAAAGATTTTTTTGGTTACAGCAGAGCTATTAAAAACAAAATTAACAGCCTGTACAATAATGTAATAAAAATAAGCTCCAGTAATGGTAGCTTGTAAGGCTAAGTCTCTATTTTAATGAGAGAATTTATAGGCTGTATTTGTGTAAGAAATCAAAAACCTTACTGTGCCTATGTCCCTTCAGCCAGGCTGTTTTTATTCAGCCTTGGCTGTGGGCCACACTTGGATAATAGCTTTTTTACAGTTTCACAAGCCATGCTCATATAATTTGTTTTTATAAAAATTATGTCACGAAAATGTCACAAAATTTTCAAGTCACGAAAATATTATTTACACTCTACAATGGTGGTCATTAGCATTTTACTAAAAGTGGTCCAAACTCAAGGGACCCCAAGAAGCTGCCGTTGCCAGTTAGTGCCCAGAAACCCCCATTTATCTAGAAGCCTCAGTATTCCTATCCTAGAATGATAACACATTTCCCCAAGTCAACAAGTCTCACCCCTCCATTTTGTCTCCAGCTGTTGCTACCTGAACATAGAATGTCCCTTATCATAACCAAGGTCCAACTTTTGACACATCTTCCCCATATTCCAAAGCGCTTCTCTGCCTAATGTTTACTGGAAGAGAGTATGGTCAGAACTGGAAGTGGGAAAGGTGGTGGAATTCCCCCCTCAGCACCTGTCTGTAGCCCAGCCTGGTCATCGAATGGACAGTGCACTTCCTTCAACACATAAAACAGTAAACCACCTGGTCTTATCTCGTGTGATGTAAATCGCAGCAGATAGGGAGCCAGTACTGGCAATAATTGCGTAAATCAGTAGTTTTGCTATAAATAGCAGTTGTTGTTGTCATTCTTGTTTTGGACGTGTTCCTGAATGAATTCAGGTATTTTGATTATCATGTGAGTTATGATTTTATGACTATATTATGTAATATTTTTTTATTTTTTTGGTGTAGTTAGAAAATTTACAGCATGATTGTCATTATTTGATCACATGAAAGTTTGCAGGGATTTTCCACATATATTTCCACATATTGTCAAGCTATCCGAAACTTCTATTAGGTTGATATTTCCCAACATGGAAAAAGAGATTTCCTGCAGGGCAAGAAATGTGGCAGGGAACACAGGAAAAGGGAATGTTTCTTTGCAGAATGTTTACTGAATGTGTAAAACTGAAAAACAGATGCACAGAAGAATGGATTGCTGGCTGACCTTGAAATGTAGATCATGAACAAGACTGGAGGTCAGCCCATCGCAGGGCAACATAGAAACAACCATTTACCGTTACCACTACCGTGCCTCGGTTTGCATTTATTTTAAATGGGAACAAACGATTTGCACAATATCAGTCTCACATGATCACATACTAATTGTATCATTTGGGATCTATAAATCTGAATGCCTGAAATTCATAAAGATATCCAACATAAAAATTAAAATGATACAAACCAGTAATGATTGAGGACCCTGTCTTAGCCTGTAGTCTTCTGGGTTCGGCTCCAGCTTCCCCAGCGACTAGAAATGGATTTAGCGGTTTGAATAATGGATGGATAAAATGATTGAGGGCTTAATGCTTGGTGGATCCCTCAGACAAATATTCTTGTTAAACATCAGCCTTCAGTGAGTCTGGGTTCTGTTCTCAGCAGAGTCATTATTTTTAAGAATGGAGGCTTTCGTGACCAAATGAGATCATATCCTAACCTTTTCAGCTACACTTGTTCCAGAGGTCACGTTACCTAGTTCATTAGTTGCTTTTCATTGCACAATGGATGAATCACATCATCAGCAACAGTTTGATTAAAAACAAGACCACCACATCTGAAGTCTTTGCTGATTGTTAAAGTAATAATCCATCTTGAATTATTTTGAGATTTTATCTTGAGATCACCACCTCTCTTCCAGCTCAAGGTGCATTTGTGAGTCGTATTTACAGCAAGTCTTAATCACGCCTGAGCAAACAGCACGTGTCAGGAACTCTGGCTGATATCATACACACTGGGTGTGGTTCTTCTACCTGGTCATATTTCTTTCATGCATGCCATGCTCACTACCACATGGTACCTGTTGTGAATACAACTTACGTGCAAAAACACACACAGTGAATGTAGTTAAAGATGTTTATGACCATCCGGAGCCTCTATTTACTGCTGCCTTTTATTAGTTTTCATTGGAAATTGGCTGTCAGCTTACATAATTAAAGAGCACAGATGCTTTATTAGGTGTGTGTTGTGTTTATGTACTTACCGTATATGTCAAATGGCAAATTTTGCTGTTGATTGCACCTAGATTAAGGAATGGTTGGTAAAAAACAAAAATTCTTCACACAAATTTCCACTTCTTTTTTGCTTTATATCTTTAATGAAAACACACAAAAAATATTTCTTTCCAGCTTTACTTACTCAATGTTACCTGTAATATCCAACTTCAGAATCAGAATCAGAAAAACTTTATTGTCCCTAAGGAAATTGCTTATGTAGCGACTGCAACATAGAGACAGT
>JBBIGC010151217.1:0-18172 GCA_037576955.1 Lepidarchus adonis | reverse complement strand
AGTACCATGTCATCCATCTGTATCAATAATTGTGCTTTAAATAGGTTAAATCAGTACAGAAAGTCATTTTTTGTTTTAGCTCTCCTGTAAAGTTGGTGAAATGTCACTCTCAGCCCTCGATTTGAGCCTTATCTTCAAACAGATCAGCTTCAACATGCTTGTGGAATTCCTCAAATTAACTGCTCACTCCAGATCCTTCCAGAACATTACTATTGGTTGATCCAAAATATTAGGTTTGTTCATCTTTAATCATTCTTTGACAGAACAACTCATTTCATCTTCAAATCAACTACAAATACTTTAAAATTATACTTTTGCCAGTCTCGACCATTTTCCTCAATAAATAACTAGCCACATATAATATTTGTATACTTTTAGCATTGATGCGATAATCTGATTATATCTTGGATCCTATTTATGCAGAAACATAGAAAATTCTGAAGTGTTTGCAAACTTTAAGCACCGTTGTATCTATTCTACTACGTTTGGCAATACACACCGCATGTCCAAAGGTTTCTAGACACCTGCTCATGCCTATACTGATGCAGGAAGGCAATAGTGGTTCCACACTGGAGCGATTTGATTATCTGCACCAGCAGGATCATTGGTGAAGTCAGGTTCTGATGCTGGATGATTAGTCCTCGACTGAAAATGCTACTCCGACAACTTCCAAAGATATTAGATTAATACAAAGCTTTATTTAGTACCTTATACATTTTAACGCAGTTACATTGTTTTACATTGTGCTAAAAAAACAAGTCACAGCCAAGTAAAAATTTAAAAAGCAATAGTAAAAAAGTAATAATTAATTTGATTTATTATTCTGGGGCTTTATTACTCCAGAGTGGACAGATTCACTACTCCAAAACCAAATTATACTAATAGTAATAGTAAAAAAGTAATAATTAATTTGATTTATTATTCTGGGGCTTTATTACTCCAGACTGGACAGTTTCACTACTCCAAAACCAAATTATACTAATATTAATAGTAATAATAACAAAGCAAAAAAATTATTAATTCCTTTCTTTGCATGTTCTCTCTATGTTTGTGTGGCTTTCTGCTGGGAGTTCCAGTTTCTTCCCACAGGCCAAAGACATGTACGTCAGATGACATGGAGATGCTGAATTGCCCCTAGGTGTGAATGTGTTGCAGCTAGGTGTCTGTGTGTCTACCCTGTGATGCACTGGTGGCCTGTCCAGGCTTTCTGCATGCCGATTACCCTATGAATGCAGCGATAGGTTCCAGTATCCTCTGATTACAATAAATGTTTGAATGAATCCATCTAGATCAGGTTTTTCCTGGGAGACTCCTCTAGTGACCAGCTTCTGCTGTCCACACCCCCGTACAGTCAAAACTACGTAAAGATATGTTAGCTCAGAAAGGGCCTTTCATTTAACTCTCTCATAAGCAAAGGCTGCAATAGTGTTGTCAATGGTGGGGGTGGAGGTGGGGGTGGGGTTCTTGAGATGTGGATGGTGAAGAGAAAGACTGAAGTTTATTATTTGCACTCAGAAAGAGTCAGGAGAAATTCAGCCACACACTCTGATTGCATGCCGCTACTTCAAAACTTTATCGACCCAGCATTTGTCAAAGGCAGAACTAACAAACCCCTTATTTCAAAAGCCATACTATGAGAATGAGAGCGTGCATGTGTGTTGTGTGTGTGTTATTTGACACTTTGTGTCTTCCTGTTGCTGCAGTGCTCACTCTGAGATAAATAGCATTTGTTTGTGCAGATTTCTGCTGAATATTAATACAAGTGACATCAAAGACACATCTGAAATAGCAGAGCACATGGCAAAGTTCTTAAGGTGTTGCATGTTCGCCAAAAAGCCATGAATAAATCATGCTGCAACTATTTGTTTTGGCATAGTACCAAGAATAAATTCTTAGATTCCAACAATTGTTGTAGCATATACAAATTTTATTCGTCATTCACTTTTTGGTGTCAACACTTCTGTATATTAAAAATATGCTGCAAAAACAAACCACTTAAATTTACATATATCTGCAGTTTAGCCCCGTCTGTTTGTGCTGAAGTGTTTCAGATTGGTGAGCGTGTTACAGATGTAAAGTAAAATGAAATGTTAAGAGTCTTGCCCTGGGACACTCAGGAACGCATCTTGCACTACACCAACCAATACAAATCTCATTAATACCAATTTGGAAATAAGGACAGGGCCTTATGTAGAAGAAGAAATATACAAGAAATATAGATGATAAGGGCCCTTTAAAAGTTTCTATTTGTAGCTCCCAGTCAGCATTCTATTCAGCATAGCAACATTTTACAGTATGCATAGATTCTCTCAACACACCCACTGAGAAATAGGTCACATTTATTTTTCAGCTCCTTTAAAATTGCATAAGTCTAAGGCTTTATCTCCCAGATCCTGAAAGTGTTTCAGCCTCTTCAGTTACTTATTCATCCAGTCATTTAGCCTTAGAGGCAGCCTTAAGCCACCACCACCATAGACATGACACAGTGCTCTCTGTCTGTAACAGCTTCAGATGCATTCACTGTATTTCACTCCTGCTACTTACTATATAGTGTCTGTACATATGTTGTATACAGTCAGTGATGACTCCTCATAATATTTGGTGAAAACCCTCATCCACTCTAGAACCACATTGGAAAGGCCCTTCAAATGATTTCCAAAGGACCATGTGCACAATAAAGAAAATCGTATCAGATTTTGTGTTGCAAGGTCCGACTAATCCGTAGAAAATCAACCTTTTTTTAGTGAGTGTTTTGTGGAAGTGAGAAGTCATTTTCCTCAGAAAAATGAATCAGCTTCTCATTCGTTAACAACAAATAAAACAAACAAGCAAACAAACAAAAAAACTTACTAACTAGCTACCTAACTGACTAAATAAATAAATAAATCACAATAATCGGAAATCACTAATCACTTGATTATTTACAATGACACATTAATTTATCAACTACATTTTTTCTCTGAAGTGCGTCAATATCATTGGGTTTATGTAACAAAACGTCATTCATTTTGGCATGACTAAAATGAAAACTAAAATGAAACTATGAATGTTATTGTGCCTTTAACACGTCTGTATCTGCATCACTCAAAAAGCACTTTAGACAGAAGCACTCTTGAAAGGCAGAGCTAAAGCACAAAAACTAAATCTGAAGTTGAATTCTTAGTTAACATATACAGACTGCATAGACTGGAGGGGAACAGTGCATTATAAAACAATATGCACAAACAACATCAAAGTCTTTAAATGTTTTAATAAAGTTTTCATTAAACACTTACTGTGAGCCACACTGACAATAGCTAACAGAGTCCACAGAGTATAGAGAAGAGAAATACCACCTTATAGCACAGGACCATTGTGCTTTATAGAGTGGAGGTAGTGCAGGCAGTTAAAGTGTATATTGGTAAAACGTGGAATTTTTATAGGATATTTAAATCAGCCCCATTTAATAAAATAACCAATGAAAACATTTTATTAAGGTTAAATGAACTTCGAATGGTGCCTGTAAAAAGTGTTCGGCTTATTTTCAGGAAGCAAATGGTAAAAAAACAAAGTCTATGAAGTAATTACTTTACACTAATAAAGAAGGCATGACATTTAGGTCAGAAAGAGTCTTCCTATTATTTTAGAAGGCTGGAATTTATATACAGTACACAGGGTGCTGTAGTAAAGGCACTGAAACATGCACTTTCCTTTCAGAAGAAAAGAGAAAAACATATTTTACACTGATAACATTGTATGACAATTAGACCAATAGAAATTATATACAAAATAATGCCCAATTATATTTTGGTCCTTTGACTTTCAAATTAAAGTTAGGAATCTTTTTACAATTTCAGAGAAATTATACTGTGATGATATACAGTACATCTGCAGTGTTGAAAGTAATTATTGGCAGTAATGAGTAATATAACTACTTACTTTTTTTTGTTGAGTAATGCAAATACATTAACTGAAATTTAAATGGGACTGTTACCAACTAATTTTTCTTGTCTGAATATTTTGGGGTGAGCGCACAAGAAGAATGACATGTACAGTCAAAAAGATTATTTAACACTGAAAGCATGCACAGCAAATACCAAGGATAAAATATGAAAACAGAACCCCACCTTCCCTTACTAACCAGCACATGCCCTCACTAACATTTCTTCCAAACATTAGAATATATGTTTTTGTGCATCATGTCCACATAAAGAACAGCAAGCTAACTGTAGCTTACTTACTTATTTACCTTTTTTCTGAGGCTCCATATTGGGCTTTTAAATACTTTGAAGTGAGAAACCCTCTGCGTGCAAGGTGATAAAGTCTCTACCATTAGTACCACATGAATTATTTGCCCATCTTCTCTTAAAAAGGAATGTTTCAATGCAGTGGCTCAGGAGCACTTGTGAGGCAGACAGCAGCAGTAATTCTGCTATATTTCTTTTTATTTCGTGTGGCTTCAACAGTGTTGTCCATAAAAATGTGTTAGACACTTAAAAGTACCACACGTTATTTTCCCCAGTAATTAATTGTTTTTTATTATACAGCTCTCTAGAACACAGACGAACGCTTTATTGAATTTGAATGGGAAGGTGTCCCAGACACGTGGCATTATTTTCTTCTAATGCTCACTGCAAATGAAGAACGGCCACTGCTATGGGAAAGGGTTTTGTGCTTCAGATTTGTGATTTTATATCACAGCTAGCAAATATGGACTATGGTTTCAAAATAAATGTTAATATTTTTGGCAAATATGGGATGTTGGAGTGTTGGTTCCATGCCCATTTTAATGACTAGGAAACGGGGGAATGTTTTGGTGAAAAGCAAAGAGGCATAGCATGTAGTTGAGTGATGGCCAGAACATTCTTAAGATTTATTTTTCCATGAAACTATATTTTCTTAGTGCATGCTACGAAACTGCAATAAAATTGATTAACAAACAGTTTGTTCCCGTTTTGGTAGTGGATCTGTATAATAAGCAGTATTGTGAGGTGGCCATTTTGGGAAAATAAATCCTGATGTGGTGAAGAAGACCCAGATCCCTTATTATATGCAGCAATGAGTAAAGAAATGTAATCAGATTTGAAAGGAGCAACTAGTTACAGTGTAAACCTTGTCTTATATACTTTTAAGTCTCTGAACTGACAGTAGTGCATCATAAAAAGAGTTAAAATAGTTTGGGTTTTCTCTTATGTTTCCAGTCAATTCCTGGTTCTTGGCCATTCTATGCAGAGAGTAATAAATATACCATCCAGAAACATTACATAACAAGAGTAACAATACCAACCTACAATGATGCAGAACAGTGTGACTTTGACCTTAATTGAGTAACACTGACTGACAGATGACTCTGAAGGTTTTACCCTCTATATGTATTTTCTAAGAAAACATTAAGGCCAGTGTTTTAGTATTTAAACGTCATACGCTTCTCAAAGTATTATACTTCGCTGAAGTAGTATCTATTTACTCAGTAGCCTAACACTAATGGTATTAGTTTTAGGTACCTTCACTCAAAAGCTCTTTTGTTTCTGAGAATATGGCAGCTTCCAAGAACTGAGACTACTCATCTTTTCTCATCCCGTCCTGCACGTCAGCAGAAATGTCATTAGCAAAGAAAATCAATTGAACACAGCTCCCTGCGAGTGTGAGTGACATGCCCCGGGCCAGATTGGATTAACACTCAGCAGGGTGGCTCCTAGCTACAGCAGTGCAAGTTTGGAGCCTGCATTTTTTTGACAAATTTTATGACAGATTTCAATTACATTTCACACACGTCTGTTTCCCAACAAGAAAACAATAAGCAACAATGGCAGGGATGAGAGGAGAAAGCCACTGCTCTACAAAACAAGTGCTACTACTTGTCTACAGTTTGCTAAAGGTCACATGGACAAAGCAGAAGAAATGTTGTTGCAGGACCTGGGGGCAGACAGTTCATGGGAAGAAACCCACCAACATCCCAGAAACAATAAAAACACACATTAATCGACTTAAGTAACACTGAACTATAACTATAAAAGCACACGAGCAGACTCTCTGCATTAAAGGGCAGAACGCCTCTGCGACCACAATATTATCCCAGAGCTGAAGCTGTTCTGTACCAAGGAACAGGCTGATCAACAGTTAACTGTTACTGCTGCACAAGCAGAGGTTGCCAATCACACATATGTAATATCAGCTCATTTTCCACAATAAATAAATGGCCAAGTATAATACTTTTGTTTCATTTGATATTTAAGTTTTAAGACTGAAATTCTAAGGACGTTTTAGGCCAAATTAATTTGGATATATGGACAATTCTGAATGGTTCACAAACGTTCATGTGCCACTGTGCAGTAAAGCATCGCTTCTATTGAATTTATCCTTTATTTCTGATACCAACTGTCCATAAGCAAATGTGGAACTTTATTGTTACATGAGCAACCTGAACTTTTCAAAACGTTTTGTGAATTGTGAGTTTTTAACCCAATCAGACAATTGTAATTACTGAGAGGAAATGTTCTTAGAAAATAATACACTATTAAGGTTATTAATAGTTCTATGCTTACAAGTATGGTTACAGAAGGACATTTTAATCAGTATAGGGCTTTGACATTACGTGGGGTTTGTTTAAATGTCAAAAACGCAGTTCTTTGAGTGAACGCTTTTGTGTGTTTATGACAGATTTATGTTGCCATTTTCACATGGAACATTGAATATGCACAAGTTAGGAGAATTAATAACTGGCATTTGCTATAAAATGTATCTTCCTATTTCTATTAGTCTGTGATGTGTTATTTAGTTAATATTTGCATCATGTTTTATTTGTATACTCGTATTTGGACATTTGTATATTATTTGGACAGCCCTCTTCTCCTCCCTCTATAACCACAGCCCTTGAGCAAAACACCTAACGCGTAACTGCTCCCCAGGCACAGATAAATAAAATGCCTTAGCTCCCAAAGTGATCAGGCATCAAATAGTTTATATACAGACATAAGCTAAAGTTTCAACACTTCTGGTCAAGTGCACTGGCCATTTAAAAATTTAAAAAGTTTATTAAAATGATACTGATTTTTGTCCAGGTCAGCAAATTCACTTAAATAAGATTTTTTTTATCATTTATAGCATTGGTTATTCATGTATTGTATTTATTTATTATATATTGGTCATTTTGCCAGATCTACTTCTCTCTGGTTTGATTTGTCTTTTTGTGGAACTGAGAAAAACACGTCTGAATTCACTGCATTGATCCCTTTGACTGCCATGGATTCCCACCAACATTTCTGGAATGGAACAGCATTAGCTGGTGACCTGACAGATTAGTTAAACAAACTGGTTAGCAGCAAGATCTTGCAAAGGGACATACTCCACCCTGTTTTATTTTTTGCCCAGGAAAAGTCAAATGAAATCTGTTTATTGCAATTATATTGTGATCAGGTCATATGAGCATTTTGATTGGCTGTTTAAATAAACTAGCTTCACAAAAGCTAAAATGCTTGAGCCAGGCTTTAAGTGAGCTGCAGGAGGCTTTACATTATGCAACATGAGCAAGATTTTGTTTTACATGTTTCAGTCCACTAAAGCTGCTTCATGGTGTAAAGCCAACCTTAGAAGTATCACCTGGAAGCTCTTCAAGTGAAGCATATGTTCTATGGTATCTTTCAAAAGCATTATCAGAATCATTATCAGCATCTCTCAGTTACCAAAAACTCTAGCACTGAGTGGTCTATTGGTAGCACAACACGGTAATGTTTTTTGATTAGAATGAAGCTTAGGTTTGCTAGTGCAGCATACGTGGGAGGCTTTTCATTACGAAAACAAGGTTGCTTGGGAACATTTGGTCCACTGCATGTTCTTGTCAACTACTGGCAATAGAACAGGTTGAGTCATCTGCAATAAAACACACTCTACAGAGAATTCGTTTGATAGTTGTTTGAGACAGATAATACAAAAAGTAAACATTGACTGAGATCAAGCACAGTGCACAGCAGATGCACTTTGCACAGTACATGTGTAATAGGATGTGTCAGACTTGCATACCTGAGGCCACTCCTCTGTTGTTTCTTGAGCAGGTTATTTTGATAAAGATTACAATGCTTGTTCTGTTAACCATCTGGAAAAAAAGGAAGGGCATTGACACAGTATATATATATATATACTAGCTTACTATTAATTTCTTCTCAGTAACTCATTTGAATGAACGCTACCATATGCTGACAATGATTTGCAGAGATTATGTAAGATGTGAGCAAACTGTATGCCTCCGTCAGCATTGCCTGCAGCTTAAAGTATCTAAATTCAATAATTAGAATGGACATTATGTAGTTATGTAGCAATGAAAATAAGGCCACACAGATGCACAGATGGTATTTTTGTTCACCAAATTACAAATGTTCCCACAAAAGTACTATGCTACACTGTGATGCTATGATGGTGTGAAAGTGGGGGAGGGGCATGTACCTTGACTCAGATTTTAGAGACATACTGCATGTTGTCATCAAGGCTTGACTGTTGAGTCTCATATAAAGAAAAATGAAATTTCCAGTTGCAGAACTACTATAATTAGAATCCTCATTTCCAAAATTATTACAAAGTGTTATTAAAAGGAAATATGTCACTGCCCTAATTTTTAAATAAGTTGAAGCGGTCAAATTCTGAAACACTGCATATTTAACAAAGGTCACATTATTGTCATCAGTAACAGTGTGCTTGTACATAGTGAAGGTGAGACAGTGTTTCTCAGTGGACCATTGTGCAACATAGAATACATATAACCAAGTGCATGCACGGTACAGGTGGAGGATAGACAGGACGTAACTATGAATAAGATGCAGGACTTGTCTAGAAGATTTATATTGCAATTTGAGCAGTTAAATGTTTAAATAAACTTTATATAAAGGTTCATGTATATTAATACATCAGTTAATTAATTAAAATAATTAGTTTTTATTGAATTTCCAATTGTTCTGGAAAATAGGTTTGTTTGGTTGATTACTCAGCACTGTTCAAAAGCCTCCTTAATCTTAAGTTGCCTTTTTAAATGAGCGGACTTACTCAGCGGTGTGCAATGTCAGCAGGAGACCATTCCAAAGCCACAATTTCCTCATGCCTTAAGCCGCATGTGTGGCACGACTGAAAGGCCCTGTTGTCCTGACGTAAGGGCCCAACAGGATATACAGTATATTGCTGTAAAAGGTCAGGTATGTACTCAGGGGCTTGTCCAATCAGAGCTCTATAGATAAGAACCAAAATTTGAAACTGAATTCTAAAATAAATGGGAAGCCAATGCAGTGAGTATAAAATTGGGAGTAATGTGCACTCTCTGGCTAGATTGCTGTAAAAGCCTCACATCAGCATTTTGAAAAGACTAGCCGAGACGAGAAGGATTTTTTCATGCATGTGTTTAAAGCATTACAGTAGTCATGGCGTGAAGAAATAAAAGCATGTACAAGCATCTCCAGTTCTGATTTTGATATTGCAGTCCTCAGTTTGGAAAAGAAAGAAACAAGAGTAGGTAATGGACCTTACATGTGCATGAAAATGATCAAAGATAACCCCTAAGTTGCAGAATCTTGATATGATAGATGCCCAACAAGAAACAATCTCTGAGTGAAGGGTACTGTAAGCAATGATTAAGACCTCAATTTTTCTTGTGCTCAGCTGCAGATAATTATTGCAAAACCAATTATTATTCTGAAAACAGAATGTACAGTTTGTTAATCTGATTAGGTTTAAATCATATGTAAAGATGTATATAATATGTGTAAAAGTGATAAGAAATGCACAATATGTAAGAATCTGAGAAAGAGGATAAATACATAAAGAAAACAAAACTGGCCCAAAGACAGAGCCCTGTGGCACGCCACATGTCAAAGGAGCAGTAACAGATGTAAAGTCTGCAACATCAAGCGAGAAACTTCTATTGGATAAATATGAGGAGAATCAATCCAATATGGAACCAGAAACCCCCACAGAGTACTGTAGTCCATTGATTAAAATCTGATGGTCCACTGTATTGAAGGTCATACTAAGGTCTAGTAATAAACAAAACGATCGCTTGTATCAGCAGCCATTAATAGGTCATTGAAAACAAGCTTTAATTATATGCTACATTTTCTTTCCCAGAGTAAAGAAATATAAATATGGAAAAAAAATAAAAACAAGGTATATGGAGTTAATGCCATGAAACAGTACATTTATGTTACTTCCAAAAGTTACTGAATAAGTTTCCCTGAAGTAGCTCCCCAGGTAAGAGTTTTATGCCTTTAGTGTTTAGTGTTTAAACATTGATTTAGTACTAGTAGAACAATACTTGCTTTACTCACCTGCTTGCAGGGTTAGAAATGTATGTTTGTGCCAGTTAAGACTATGCTGTCTCTAATGGTATAAAGTATGCAGCCAGTGAAGAGCCTTATTTAAACACAAACACAATTTTATAGATTAAAATCATTACATTACAGCTTTTTTACCATTTCAAAATGTGTCCTAAATGTTTTGAAACTCTTGACTCGTCTTGAACTTCCTCTATTCAAAAAGCTAGTAAGGTGTATGCTAATTTCTTAAAAGATTTATTTAAACCGATGCCTTTGAAGAGACTGCCTTATGACAAGGAAAACTTACTGTTTCATGTTTTCAGAAGCAGTTGGCCTAATCTTATTTTGGTATCAGACATTCAGATCGACTTCAAAGAGCGTCTGAGTTTGGGCTGAGTGCAGTGGAGAAGAACTTGGCTAAGTTAAACATCACACACTAGCTGTTAGAGTAGAACTGAATTATACAGGGCACACAGAAGTTTAACAGCTGCTTTTGCTATTTCATCCTGAAGTGTTTTTGTTCTCTTGCCACATAGGCTGTTACCCATGCAGCCCATATTCCCTGCTCTAACCTACTACTGCTGTTCGCCAGAATGACAAAAATAGCAGTAATGGCTTTTCCAGGTCAGAATGGCTCTTTCCCTAAAGGTCATACAGAACAAAAACTGTTTTGGTGCATGACATATTAACTAATATTAAATCTTATTTTTGACAAAAGTCAAGGAAGTCAAGGAAGCTGTCATGATGTTGAAAAACAAGAATAAAAGCAATCATTAAAACCTTAGGATTACCTAAATGAATTGTCTGGAATATCATTAAGCTGAAAGAATGCACTGGTGAGCTCTGTAATCACAAAGGGACTAGCAGGCTATGGAAGACCTCCACTGATGAAAGATGAATTCTCACTATGTAAAGTAAAGAAAAAAGTCTTCACTAGGCAGGTGAGACTATCTGCAGATGACTTCATGAATAGAAATCCAGAGGCTACATTACAAGACTCAAACCACAAGTCAGACAGAAAAATTGGATGGTCAGAATACATTTTGTGAAAAAGTATTTAAAAGAATCTGAAGAATTTTGGGAAAAGGTGTCATGGACAGACAAGATCAAGATTCATCTGTCTCAGAGGAAAGTGTGAAAACGAAAAGGAACTGTTAAACATGATGGTGCACATAGTGTACCCTATTATCTTTATAAATGATATAACTGCTCATTGCAGTTGCACAATGAATTCTGAGGTGTATGGAAACGTCTTATATAATACCTCCTTTGGACTGCGCTTTATCCTGCAACAAGATAATGATTCCAGACTGCTAAGGCAACATAGGAGTTTCTCAAGTTCTTGATTGGCCAAACACATTACAAAGTATTGAGTTGAAAGTATTGTTTTGGGGTTTTTTTTGCATTTTTTTCTAAATAGCAATGTAAACCTAACACGAATTTGACCTATATTCATGAGATACAATCATAATTAATACACTTGAAAACACAGGTCTAAATTCTGTATATATAGGCCTATGTTTTCTGTGGTGTTATTATTCACTCTAACCACTACAGTTGACTTACAATGCTCACTGTGTGGGAGATTACTAAAGAAGTTTAGGATCCTCTTGTTTCTACCTCATACCTATAATGGTCAGTTTCAGTCCAAGCCATATGGAATTATGCAGGGATTTCTGGAAATTGTATAATTACACATGAATTAACCTGTTTGCTTGCAGGAAAAACTCTTTCTGACTGAAAAAGCTCAGCCATGTTTGTCTAGGCCTTTAATTCACTAGAGGAAAATAACTGATGTGAAGTGTTTCTCAAAGCATGAGAGTTGATGCTAGTCGGGTGGTGCAATATGTCCAGATAACGCTGTCACCAAGAAAACCTGCAAGGCTATAGCAACCATGAGAGGTGTATACTTGTGATATGAGATAGGAACGAAGTCAATCTGTTGGGCAATACGTGACACATGCTCATGCAGCAATGTATCCCCGATGGTTGAATTAAAGGGTGAACATTTTCTTCGTACTGCTACGTGTGATTGCAATGTAAATCTAAATTATGACACAGTCCCAGTTACTGGGCAATTTGAATCCCTGGTTTCATGGAACTGATGACAGCTGTGTTGGCAGGAGCATCATAAATAATCAGTCAATGTGAAAGTTGACTTAGTATCGGACTGTCATGATTACTTTGAATTAAGAGGTCACCATTTGGCTGGTTCCACAGAGTGAGGACCTCTATTTTAATCACCATCCAAAAGGGGTGGATCTCTTTTGGTCCATGAGCAACACGAACAATATAAACTGGTTGGGAGAGAGGTCATCCTGCATGTGTGTGGTACTCGGCCTGTTTAACATTTGCAGCAGTTTATTTTATGTACACAAGTATTCCCTTCTTTGTTCTTGGCTGATTTTTTGTGAGCGATGGCTTTGCAAATTGATGAAGTGCTGCCAAGGAAAATATTCAAAGCAGGGAATGATAACAAATGTCCCTGACCCCACTTTCGAAACACTGAACCTCTCTTTTGCTTATTGTGCCTCCAAGGCTCTTGACACAGTTAGTCTTTTAAGTTGAATTATCAGCTCCTCTTAGGAGGAATCTTGTGACCAAGAACGACAGAAAGCTCATTTCACACTACATAAGCTGTTCCTCACACTACTGATACATACTGAAAAGAGGAAGCTGGGCGAAGGCAGTTTCTTTACTGTTCACTAGCAGCTTATGTCAACATAAAAGTCTGTATAGACGTTCTATAATGATGAGTTTGCAGAAGCCTTATTCACATTGAAGGGGCTCTAATCCCAGAAAACTTGTAATGATGTCAACACAATCATAAACATTCTGCTGTATAAAACCTCACATATACATGGGTCACATGACGTTCATCAAGTCATCTGAACTCCCAGAACCTCCTGCTGATGGAAAACACAAGTCTTGCTGTCATTGTGTGATGTCTATATCTCTGTCAGGCCCAATAATAATAATTAAGAAATAGATAAACAAACAATAATGTCAAAAAAAAAGTACATTGTCAAATGTATACATTGTCACTACATTATGACTGAAACTTTCTGTTGCTTGTCTAAACAAAGGCATCATGGCAAATGGACATGTTCTCAATGTTCGGCTATGAAAAGCAGCTAATGACAAAATACATTTATTAACAACAACAACAGCAATAATATATGATCAAAATTGTGATTAAATTGTACAAAGCAACATTGAAAAAGGCCATGTACTAAATGTACGTGATTAAGCAATGTATAGCTATTTCATATAAACAAAATGTCACATTATGACAATTATTAAAATAAGTTTACACAGCCATTTGTTGGTTGATCGACAAAAAAGAAAATTACAGTACCCCATAATGGCAATTTATTGTGTACACTGTGTACACAGTTAGATAATTAAAAAATTAGATACAAGTACTGTTAAAATGCTTTCATGCAAAATTGCACCTGGTTATAAAAGACTGAGGCTCAAGTGAAGCTTTAACAGTTTTAATACGTAAGGCAAAACCAGAAAGTCAAACAGAGGTAGAAAACACTCAGTATGCAAACCTGGGCAATACAATACTTCACAAAGTCTGGATCTGTGACTTCCTGATTTATAATCAATATTCAGGTGAGGCTGGTCTACTGCTCTGAATACTGATTCTAGTTCCTCACAAAAATGTTGCCATTGGTTTGAAAAATTTAACCAAACACATAGTAATCATGAAGCTGAAGAACCTTCCTGATTCACAGGGATATCATTATTAAACAAACAGCTGGCGGGACAAACAAAGAACATTAACATCCCTGCCAGTACAACTGGTCTGATAATATACGGGTGGAAAGTTCAAGGAATCGTCCCCAGACAAGATTTCACAACTTGCTCTCGGGCTATTGATAAGAAAGGTAAATGAGAAGCCAAGCAGTCATGTGAAAAGAGTAGCAAAGAGACCTGAAAACAGCAGGAACAGAAATTTACAAAAAGAAATATAAGCAATGAACTGCCCCATTTCTCTCCATATCTACACCTCATTCAAATCCCCTCTAAAAAACAGAGAAAGGCATGTCTAAAAACTGCACACACCCTTTTAGACAAATCAGATTGCTTTTGGAAAAATGTACTTTGGCCAGACAAAACAAAGATGAAACAAGTTGGCAATATTTTCTGTGAAATAAGAACTGTGCCCAAGTACACAAAACCAATAGTGAAGTACAGATGTGGGAGCATCTTGAACATCTTTGTTCTTTCACATGGCTATATTTTAATTTGTTACTAAAATTTTGATTGATTACACATGATCAGACAAAACATGAAGAAAGATATATTGTTGAAGAAAGACATTACAGAAGAATTTAACTTCACCTGTCAAGATATTTAATGATGGACAACAACTGCAAATATGAATGAAAATAACTGAAAGTGTATAACTTAGGGTTTTCTTATCTGTAAGCCATCATCTTTGAAATTCCAAAAATGAAGGCGTGACATATTTCACTCTATGTGTAATGAATAAATATAATATATGGATTTCACTTTCTGAACTTTTTCATGATATTCTAATTTTATGACCAGCACCTGTATGCAATGGAGGTATATCAATTATATTTTTTGACACAATATTTCCTTTGAGAAACTTTTCTAAGCAGTGGAATTCATTTTAATGTGATTAAATCACATGGATATTTCCTATGGTGAGTGAAGCCCCTAGAGGAGGTTAAGGTGGGGTTAGATCAGATTTAGCTCAGTTCAGCTCATCTCTTCACCTTTAAACCTGTTTCCACTCACTGACATCACTCACACACACTCCCAGATGGCCCACATGGGAGCATAGCATGGGCCGGAAAATGAAGACTGACCTTACAGATGAGTTTTCAGAGAAGACATAAAAAGATGCTATATATGTTGCTTAAGCACTCCTATAAAGAATGAACTATAATAATGCTATACTGCATTCATTTTTTGTTAAAAATAAAAGAAGTAACATACTACAGTGAACAAAAATTCACAAAATATGCAAAAAATATTTATTGAAAGCAAACAGTGGACGAAACAATTATTGATTTTGTAAGTTTGCCATCTGACACAGAAAGGAACAGTCCATAATCTTAATGGTAGGTTTATGTTAACAGTGAGAGATAAAATATATAAAATATCTAGAAAATCACATTATATAAGAGGTATACATTGATTTGCATTGCATTGATTTGATTGCATTTTTGATCCCCTACTAACCATAAAGTGTTCTGGCTTCCACAAACTGGTTAAATACTCTTAATGTCAACTCAACTAGTCACCTGTATAAAAGACACCTGTCCACAGACTCAATCAAAAAATCAGGCTCCAACTTCTCCACTGTGGGCAAGACCAAAGCGCTGTCTAAGGATGTCAAGGACAAGATTGCAGCCCTGCACAAGGCTGGAATGGGCTATAACATCATAAGCAAGAAGCTGGGTGAGAAGTAGACAACTGTTGGTGCAATTGTTCAAAAATGGAAGAAACACAAAATGACCATCAGTCGACCTCGGTCTGGGGCTCCACACAATATCTCACCTCATGGGGTGAAGATTATGAACAGAAAGGTGAGAGATCTGCTTAGAACTACACAGGAGGAGCTGGTCAATGATCTCAAGTCAGCTGGGACTACAGTCACCAAGAAAACTATTGGTAACACACTACACCATAATGAATCAAAATCCTGCAGAGCCAGTATAGTCCCCCTGTTAAAGAAGTCACATGCGAAGGCCCATCTGAAGTTTGCCAATGAACATCTGAATAATTCAGAGAGAAACAAAGGATTTGCCACCATGTACTAAGACTTGTTTTGCTAGGTGATCAAATACTTATTTCACTCAATGAAATGCAAATCAATGTATATATTTTATATAATGTGATATTTTGGATTTTCTTTTTGATATTCTATCTCTCACTGTTAAAATAAACCTACCATTAAAATGATATCATTTCTTTGTCAGTGGGCAAACTTACAAAATCAACGAGGGGTCAAATAATTATTTCCTCCACTGTATGTCTTTATGGACTGAGGCCATTATCTTTCAGCTAAAAGAAACAAAAAGGTTTCAGTACAACTTTCAGTACAACTACTGCTACTAGTACTACCAGTACTAGACATATTTTAAGCTGATGACGGTGCACATGGTGGAGACCAACCACCATTTTTATTGTTGTTTAAGCAAAAACATAATTCATATATTCTACTATCCTAAAACAACATGCATGGTGTAGCTGTTACGTGTCATTGATCCTGAGGCTCCTTAGAACTGGAGTTAGTCTCCTGGCTGGAACAACCCTCACATGCTCCATAGTTCAGGTCAAATGCCGAGACACATTTTCCCACTTGGTTCAAGTGCAGCTTCATACTCACGACACTTTAAAATCTTTTGGTAATTCATCTATTAAAATTCAAAACTAAACATTGGAAATGGACATCTGAATTCTCTTAAGTCAGGTCAAGTCCAATTTAAATCATAGTTTTAATTCAATTGATAAACTGAGGTAAATTTTTTAAATGAGTAAACTGAGGTACATTTTTTAAAATTACTAAACGGAGGTAGTATTTAAAAAATGAGTAAACTGAGGTAAAGATTTTTAAATAAGTAAACTGAGGTAAATTTTATTTGTGTGTGCCCTCTTGCTCGCAGTATTTTACTCAATAGACAAAATGTCTTGGAGCAAAGGTCCAGAAAATTATAATGTCTAAATATTGAGTATGGCATATACTTAAGTATCCTTTTACTTGTATCAAAATCTGCATGTAATTAATACCTAACTGTCAAAACACATGGCGCCTAATGCATGGCTTCATCTAGCTGGGTCAGCACATCCTGTGTCAATATTTCACTTTTCTTTCAGGCAGATTACTACTACTACTACTACTACTACTACTCTTACTACTACAACTGCTGCTACTACAATAATTACGGCTACAATTACTGCTACTACTATTTGTGCTATTACTACTACTGCTACAATTACTACTACAGCTACAACTGCTACTACTACTTCTACTACTACTGCTACTACTACTTCTACTACTACAACTGCTACTACTACTTCTACTACTACTGCTACTACTACTTCTACTACTACTGCTACTACTACTACTTCTACTACTACTTCTACTACTACCATTACTACTACTACTTCTACTACTACTACTACTACTACTGCTACTACTACTTATACTACTACTGCTACTACTACTACTGCTACTACTACTTATACTACTACTACTACAACTACTACTACTACTACTACTGCTACTGCTACTTCTACTACTACTGCTACTACTGCTACTACTACTACTACTACTACTGCTACTGAAACTACATATAAATGCAATATATATATATATATATATATTTTTGAAAACTGTTAACTCACAGTTTGTTTAATCTTAATTTAACTGACAAATGTACAACACAAACAAATCAACAGTTTTACTGCTTAATTGTGTTTTGTAAATAAACACACAATTAAAATTTGTTGGCTGCAACACATTGAACAAAAACTGAGGTGTGTTTACAATTGTACCTTTGCCTTTTTAAATTGCATTGTTTCATTATTTTGGAGCTCATAATATTAATTTTAGTACTAATTGTAGAAACCTACACATCTTCCTATCTCACTTGAAATAACACTTCAGCTGCTGCAGCTCATGAACTGACTAATTATTATTAGTCATTATTATACTAATAATACACATTTTGGCACAAAGGGGCTTTGCCTTGCTTACAGTGACTGAGGCATTAATAAAAGCCATTAATAGATGCTACCCAAGCATGAAACCTGGATGATGGTGAGTATATGTTCAATTATAATAGCAATAATAATAATAATAATAATAATAATAATAATAATAATAATAATAATAATAATAATAATAATAATAA
>JBBIGC010151209.1:0-18173 GCA_037576955.1 Lepidarchus adonis | reverse complement strand
ATCTATCTATCTATCTATCTATCTATCTATCTATCTATCTATCTATCTATCTATCTATCTATCTATCTATCTGCAGACTCTGTGTGTATTGTAAAATAAAAGTGGTTGTAGAGTTGATCTCGTCTTAGCTTTACTAAGTTTAACTGTAAAGTCTAGTTGTTATTTTCTGGTGAATACGACTAATGAATTTGAAGACATATAAAAGACAGAAGAAGAATAAAACCCTTTCGTTGATGCTAAAAAATGACTCTGCGCTGCTCCGTCACGCTGCTGCTGCGTATATGCACATCTGATGTGTGACTGTTCTCTCACTTCCAGTCTCTCTTAAACATTTTCAGCCCTTAGCTACTTTACATTACATCCTAGTGTAGAATACAAGCTGGAAAAAGCTCAATTTAACAGAAATAAAAGCACAGAAGTTTATTGCTGGCTGGGAAAAGATGAGTTTTTAATTTTTCAATCATCCGTGCATCTTCAGTATAAAATTAGCAGCACTGAAATGCAAACATTATTAGATTAACTTCCTTCAAATTCTTCAAAATCAGATCCATAAACGTCAAACAACTGCTGCTTTGCTGATGTCGGACACACGTTCATCTTGAATATTACTGAAGTTGTGTGGAGCTTAAATTCTGCACTGCGGCGTTATATCAGTAAGTTAAAAACTGTATATTTGTATTGTATCAGAATCAGAAAAACTTTATTGTCCCTGAGAAAACTGCTAATGTAACGACTGCGACATAGAGACAATTTAATAAAATAACTATAATAATGAAAATACAAAGGTAATAAATATAAAAGGTAATAAAAATACAAGGTAATGAGAATACACTGTACTAAAAATACAAGGTAGAAAATACAAAGGTAACAAAAACTACAAGGTAAACATCTGTGATTTTTTTAATGAAACAGCAATAAAAATAATATGATAAATTATGGTAAAATTAAATTAAAATAAATTTTTAATTTAGTATAAAAACCTTTTGTATTGTTACAATTAGTATTGTAACTACGGTATAATGTCGGTATAGAGCTGTAAAGGTCTCCAGGGGTCAATTCAGATGCTTCTACTCCAGATCGGTAAAGTTAGTAACACTAACACTAACACTAACATAACGTGGCTTATTTTAATGTATTAAAACATAAATGAGCGTTTTCTCCAGCGTAAAGAATGGGACGTCCTATCACTGGGGAAACACGCTGTTAGAGGAGGAAGGAAAAGGTTGAGGTGTATTGAGGTGAGACATCGTTTCTCAATGGACCATGTAGCACATACAGCAACAAACACCAGCACTAACAATATGATAAATACTATTCACCACACGACATGGTGGTGGGGCCAGCGGCGATGGAGAAGCCCCTGAGATGGAGGAATGTGGGCCCCAGGCTTCTGCTTGAGATAGTGATGGTTCCTGCCAGAAGTTAACCCACTACTCCTGACACAGTCATGGATGGCAGTGAACATCTCCAGACTGTAAGTCCTGTGGAGAACAGTGTTCTGTCAGAAGAAAGAGCAGTTGCTGGGTGTGGTGGGTTCCGCTGGCTCCCGGCCTGTGTGATTACTGCAGGAATGAACAGCGCGCTCTTCAACAGACGGGAACTCAACACGTCCATGTTCAGATCTATGTTCTCAAACTCCAAAACAATCCATTTACAGGAAGTGTTTGTGATCACGGCTCCACCCATCCACTCACTGGCCACTTTACTGGAAACACCCTCCTTGTGCATCCACTCGTTGGCCACTTTATTAGAAACACCCTTCTTTTGCATCCACTCACTGGCCACTTTATTAGAAACACCCACCGTGGCCACTTTATTAGAAACACCCTCCTTGTGCATCCACTCGCTGGCCACTTTATTAAAAACACCCAACTTGTGCATCCATTCACTGGCCACTTTATTAGAAACACCCTCCTTGTGCATCAACTCACTGGCCACTTTATTAGAAACACCCACCTTGTGCATCAACTCACTGGCCACTTTATTAGAAACACCTTCCTTGTGTATCAACTCACTGGCCACTTTATTAGAAACACTGCACTGACCAGCACAGATGTGTGATTGCATCTGGATTCAGTGAGAAATCATCTAGAAATCATCTGGATTCAGTGAGAAATCATCTGGATTCAGTGAGAAATCATCTGGATTCAGTGAGAAATCATCTGGAAATCATCTGGATTCAGTGAGAAATCATCTGGATTCAGTGAGAAATCATCTGGATTCAGTGAGAAATCTGTGAGAAGTTACTTGCTTTGGTTAACGGTTAACATCCTGAGTTTACAGAGTCAACAAGACGTAACTGGTGAGTTCTCAAGCCCAAAAAAGATCCAAGTAAACATTTTTGGAGCATATTCCTCTATTTAATGGCGAGTGAAGCTCAGAAGTGCTCGGGTGTGTGTGTGTAAGTGTGTGTGAGAGGGTGTGTTATGGAGTCTGGCTGGGATCCAGGAAAGGCTGGCGGGGAGTGCGCCCATAAACAGACCCAGGCGGAAGATCCCTCTCTGAGCTTTACTATTCCTGGAGGTTTCCTTCCACCTTCTGGCACTGGTGTAAATGACTGTGCAGGTGGGACATATTTAGTGTCGCCCAAGATAGAAACATCCCCCCGAGCAGCAACTAATCCCTGCTGCCCACCAGGTTTGTGAAGAGGCTGGAGAAAAGGTGATAAACCGCAGATAAATCACAGGCGAGCGTGCGGCATCACGTGCACTGTCATGGTCATTTGAGTTAAATGGGTTTTGCCCAGTCTAAGAAATGGCCACTTTATCAGAAACATCTACATTGAAGGACAAGGAAGGTTCTAATAAAGTGGCCACTGAGTAAAAGCACTGGGAAGGTGTTTCTAATAAAGTGGCCAGTGAGTGGAAGAACTGGGAAGGTGTTTCTAAAAAAGTGGCCAGCGAGTGGAAGCACAATAAAGGTGTTTCTAATAAAGTGGCCAGTGCAAGAAAGAACAAGGTCTGTTTATAATAAAGTTGCCAGTGAGTGAAAACACAAAGTGTTTCTAATAAAGTGGCCAGCATGTGGAAGCACAGGGAAGGTGTTTCTAATAAACTAGCCAATGATTGGAAACACATGGTGTTTCTAATAAAGTGGCCAGTATGTGGAAGCACAGAGAAGGTGTTTCTAATAAAGTGGCCAGCGAGTGGAAGCACAGGGAAGGTGTTTCTAATAAAATGGCCAGCGAGTGGAAGCACAGGGAAGGTGTTTTTGATAAAGTGGCCAGCGAGTGGAAACACAGGGAAGGTGTTTCTGATAAAGTGGCCACTGAGTAACAGCAATGGAAAGGTGTTTCTGATAAAGTGGCCAGCGAGCGGATGAACAGGGAAGCTGTTTCTAATAAAGTGGCCAGCGAGTGGAAGCACAATAAAGGTGTTTCTAATAAAGTGGCCACTGAGTAAAAGCACTGGAAAGGTGTTTCTAATAAAGTGGCCAGTGAGTGGAAGAACTGGGAAGGTGTTTCTAAAAAAGTGGCCAGCGAGTGGAAGCACAGGGAAGGTGTTTCTAATAAAGTGGCCACTGAGTAACAGCAATGGGAAGGTGTTTCTGATAAAGTGGCCAGCGAGTGGAAGCACAGGGAAGGTGTTTCTAATAAAGTGGCCAGCGAGTGGAAGCACAGGGAAAGTGTTTCTGATAAAGTGGCCAGCGAGGGGAAGCACAGGGAAGGTGTTTCTAATAAAGTGGCCAGCGAGTGGAAGCACAGGGAAGGTGTTTCTGATAAAGTGGCCAGCGAGGGGAAGCACAGGGAAGGTGTTTCTGATAAAGTGGCCAGCGAGGGGAAGCACAGGGAAGGTGTTAGTGAAGTGTCTGGGGGGAGGGGGGGTGTTATCAGTGGGGATTCACTCTTTAGTGTTTATGGCTGTTCTGCCACAGAACAATGAAAACGTGATTTAGCAAAAAAATCACAGACCCCGCCCAGAGTGGGCGGCGGTTATGTGCCCCGGCTCAGATCACGTGCCTCTTGCATCGTGAGCTCGCGAGTGTGTTTGTTTGGCTCCTGGAGAGGCGCTGAGGATTATCCGCCGCTTCCTTTCCGGTGCTGTCATCTCCACGCGGGGCGGCGGGGTAGGTGCCAGGCCTCGTCAGGCTCTCGACACGAGCCACGTTTGGAACGTGACCCGTTTGGAGCGTGGGGGCAGGTTCTCATTAGACTGGGACCGCGTCCCGCAGGGGTGGAGGCGGGTACGTCACGGCTTAACTGCCTGTGTTTGTTCACTGGTTTGGTTGAGGTCCCTCAAGGCTCTGACGGTATCAGCTATTAATGATCTTGTTACAGTGGCATTGGGATATATTAGGCAGCAAATGAACAGTCAGTTCTTGAAGTTGATGTGTTGGAAGCAGGAGCGTAATGATCCTCTCCCTCGTCATTCACTGGAAGTCAGCGTTCAAGCATTAGCTGCAGTTTGACTCAAAAGCTGAGGAATTCAGAAGGTTTGTGCAGGAAAGAGTTGGCATCAGGATGCATTATGGGAAGAGAGTGATGCTCTGAGCAATGTTCTGCTGGGAAATGTATTCATGTGGATGTAACCATAACCTAAACAATACAATAAAAAGACAATAAAAACGATAAAATGCATCTTAATGCTGAAACAACCGCAAACCATCGACATTGCTTCACGCCAACATGTCTCAACATGTCTAAGTCTTGCCCTACATGTACAATGGGCAGTCAGAATTGGCACTGTTATCTCTTCAACTAAACTTATATTATAACTGTATTAAATGCAACAAAGAGGTTACTTGAACACTGCCTGCATAAAATAGTAATAAATATAATTTATTTGTTTATTTTTGTGGAATTACTTGCCCATTGAACTCGCTGGATGACGAGCTGTAACTTTACTCCAATGAATACTCGGTGGTTCCGCTGGAGATGTTATGAAAGTTCATTTGTAGAATGTTTAAAGCTGCAATACATTGATATTTATACCCATGAGACAAGCAAACGATTATTATGTTGTCTCGTATTATCTGCTGTGTGGTGATTAATACATGATTCACTGCAGCAAGCTGTCGGTCTACTATAAAATGTTGGCCCACTGAGTTATACCGTTGTTTTTCTTGGCCTTCTTGTCGGGAGATAGGGGCCTGAGCCGTTCACGCTCAGGATAAATCCTTGCTTCAGAACCGGCCCGGTCCATAACACGCCATTTTATCTAAGGACAATAGTCGTAAATACGCATAACAACCGCGAACTAGGAATATGATGGTTTTAGATGTGGCTCTGACTGTTGAGGTTATTGTTCTTATTAAAGTCGTATTTCAAGCCTGAGAGACGCTACGTCTGTGAAAGAAGAAACAGTTACCACCAAAAATGTCCTGCTTAATCAGTACCAGGCCTAATTAAAGGCATACACTGCTGAAGCATGAGGCCTAATGCTGTCAAAAATTGCAGCTTAGCACTGCACTGTCGTTGCTCTAATTTATCCATCAGGCAAGGTCACTGGTTCTCAGTTAACAAGATAATTCCAATATTTGTTCATTATAATGAGCACTGTCATCTCATTGTAGCTCTGGTGTTGTAATTTAGATCTAAACCGGAATGTGTCACCTGGGAATAGGAGGAAAAGTTGGACTCTAGGCCTTAATTCATATTATTTATATATTTTAGTATCTCTAATAACTATAGTGGGGCTTTATATATGGGGTAAAACATTAGATTTTTACAAAAAGCCCAAAAAAAATTAAACAAACAAAACAAAAATATTATACTTGTCCACCTGTTTATTAAGATTATTGTCCGTAAATGGAATCAAACTCATTTTGGTAGTACTAGCATGGAAGGAGAGTCTCACAGCAAGTCCAGGGCTTTCTCTTATAAAACCCTGCAGTTATGTTCAAAATATTGTTCAGGACTCAGACACAATCTCAATATTTAATTCCCGGCTGAAAACATTTTTTTAGTCAAGCTTTCTGTTAGTTCTAGATAAGGGGTAAATCCAGAGGGTTCCCAAGGATAGAGTTTTCTGGTGAACTGGGATGTCTGACGCATCCACTCAGGTTTGTAGACGGCCGGATGGTTGCCTCATGTCTGTGCTACCTCCTGGCTCTCCTCTTTAGTTATGCTGTCATAGAGAGTCTTGCCAGAGCTCCTGCACTCAGACCACAATGTTCATCACTCTTAATTCACCTGCAACGCTGAGCATCCTTAACATTTTCTCTCTCCCTTGCTCCCTCTCTCTCTCTTTCTCTCTTTCTCCCTCTCTCTACTCTCTCCAGAGGCCTTGGTTCCATCCCAAAGTTTCGACCTACTGTTTAGGGAGTTTTTCCTTGCCTCTGTCACCTTTGGCTTGCTCTTTGGACCTGGATTCTGTAAATTCTGTAAAGCTGCTTTGTGACAACGTCAGTTGTAACAATTATAAAACTGTCTTGACTTATTGAATAGTGGCAAAATGAGGAAAACCTTTGAACCTGCTGTCTCTTAAAGGTGAAATTAGAGGCACATGTTTTCAATTAATGGGGATACAGTATGTCACGAGTGGGCATCCAGTTTTATTCCAAGTCTGATATTTTAAACGCTTGTATATCACACCATGAACAAAGTTGATCTTTGACAACCTGAGATTACAACAATTAGCTGTTGATGCTAATCAGACTGGGAAAAGCAACAACCAAATGTCAGACAGACTGCGTGCCAACAGTGAAAATTGAAGACCATTGTTACAGTCTCCATTTGTTGGTATCCAGGTTCTAGGCAACTAAATTCTCAAATTGTAATTGTTAATGTAATTGAATCAGGCTCACTGATGTGTACAGGGAGTGAAAACTGTCCCACCCAATCTAATCCCATTTCAAGTTACAGTAGAACAAAAGGTAAATGCTGAAAAAGAGTTGTTTGGCAGCATGAGAAGACCTACATAAAACTAGGCAAATGGCATTAGTATTATGGCTTATCTGTTATCTGATTTTACAGACAATACTCACAAAAAGTTAGGGATTTTTGATATGAAAGTTATGAAATGTATAAAAAACGTAAAAAGTTCACAGATCTAAGATCATGAAAGTAGGACATTTAAGTAGAAGCATGTGATGGTGATTTCCTCATCACAAACAATTTATTGAAACAAAAGCCAACAACAGTGGTGAGTAAACCACAATGAAAAATGTCAATGTCTCAGTAATATTGTGTCATGTTTCCTTGAGCATCAATTACAGCTTGACAACGAAGTCTCACAAGTCGACATATTGTTGCTGAGGCATCCCACTCTTCTTGAAGGGCGGCCCTCAGGACATTGAGGTTCTGGGGTACAGAGTTACGAGCCTCTACACGGCGACTTAATTGATCCCTTAGACTTTCTAAGGGATTCTGGTCTGAAGAAAAAGCAGCTACTCCATTCGAGGTTCCCCAGTCTCCAGCAGCCATTCCCTAATGATGAGCTGGAGCATTGTCGTCCATGCAGATGAAATTAGGCCTGTGTTGTTCATGCAGGGTAACAATGACTGGATTATTGATGTTATTTAGGGAGTATGGGCTCATCACTGTAACATTGACAAAGTGTAGGGCAGTTCTATATTGACTAGACACACCTGCCCAAAGGCCAACAGCGGCTGATTTATAGTGCTCTCGTTAGCATTCATCACTTTTGATAAAAAAAACGACCACTGGTCCCTCATCCAACGTAAATGCTTCCTGGCCCATGCAAGATGCTCGGTGGTGTGGTCAGGTACCCTCGCAAGTCGTCCAGCATGTAGACCACGCTCAATGTTTGCGGCTGCCTAGTTCACCCCTTTGTACAGGATTGTCCTATCGCTGCCCTGTGACTGGGGCATTGCTACAGCTGCCAAGTAGAGCCCGTCGGTTGTAGTGGTCAGTGGAGAATAAAGGTGAGATGAAGCTCTGCAGCACCTTTTTGGCGTTCGTGCTGTAACCCCTCCCCCTCATCCATGGCACAGAAAGCAGCTGGCGGTGCAGGACTTGCTGCATGCATTGTAACATGATGGATTGCAGATGTCCCTGTAATGGAAAACGAGTATGTCACAGCCACAGGAATCACATTAATCTGATCGCCTCCCACCCCACTCTCTCACTCGCGCCCCTCTTTCTGTTAATGACGTTTTCTCGCCACGCTTTTGGGCCCATCTCGGAGTTTATGTTTACACAAGTAATGAGTTATTTGTTTCAGGCCAAAGCCTTTTACTCTTCCTCTCTCTCTCTCTCTCTCTCTCTCTCTCTCTTTCTTGCTATTTCCCCTCCAGTTTATATCACATTGAGGTGCGTATCCATGCCATCAAAACAAACACACACAGGCTGTGTGTACAAACCCGAAAAGCCCCGAAAAATCTAATACTACATCTAATACAACCTCATGAGGAGCCACCATAACGTTTCTCTGCAGTTTTGCACTGCCCCTGACCATGTTTAACAGAAAAACCTTCAGCCACAGACATCCATCACCACATCTTACACTTACAGAACTCCATAATAAATCTGATTAGCATGATACACAACAAGGAACCAAAGATCCTTCATTATGACCCAATGGCACCTAGTTGTATGTTTTTGCCAAATTTTGCCAACTGGGCGGTGCTTCTAGCGTCTCAAAGCATGCTAGAAATGTGCAGGCCTCGTGGTGTATGAAAAAATGTAAAACAATCAATTTAGAAGCCCATTCAAATCTGTTGGCCCCATATCACGTACCTCTTGTGGGAGGGAACCTAAATCCCCGTTCACACAGGTAACTGCACTGGTGGCAGCCATTCATTTTTTCCATAGAGAAAATCAGCACAGAGCTGGATTTCCTTATATGGGCATAATAGCCACTATCATGGCGTCAAGATGGTCGATGATACAGTTTTTGCCTACACTTGTTCTCGTGCATGATATCAGCATGAAGTCAACACGACACATGTTTTGGCTGATTAGAGACTCATCAGAGAATTGAGTGTATTTGCTTTAAAGGGGAATTCCAATGATTCAACAAAACGGATCAATATATGGCACTTTACATGTTCTGCGTCACTGATCTACCTTTGATTTATGTTGCTTTTTTAACTGTTCATTGTTGCAGTAAACAGTACATTGAAATTCAACTAATCATTTGGGGATGTCATATTTTTGTACTGAAAAAATACGAAAAAAAAAAAAGGGTTTCCCCATTTAAGCAAACCGCACCCAATACCAGGTTTGCAAAATCAATGTATAAGCCGCGACCTATCGTTGGGGAAATATGGGTAATGCCCATATCGGTGCACCCCTAGTCTCAATGCCAGGTTCCCACCACCGCAGTGAACGTCTCCATGACTGAATTCTACTGCAATTTGAGGGGAAATCAGTGGAATTCCCCTTTAAGTTCAGCTTTAACTGCAGCTCTGCTTCGCAGTGCGTGCAAGCCTTGTACATATGCCTTGGCAACAGCCGAAAACACTGCAAAGCAAGGAAACGCCGAGCATATGAGCACACGGGCCCAAGGCAGCAGGGCTGTGACATTTCGACTTTTTTGTGGGATGGACTCTTGGAGAAATACCCAAACCAGACGGTACACCACGGTCTTGTTTTGTGGCCATTTAGTTTCTTTTCGGGTAATTGTTTTGCAGAGAAGTCCACATTACTGAATTCCACATTATAGGCTTTCTGTTGCTGGAGAGTTCTGGGGCCCATGCTTCGTGGGTCGGAGGCCTGCTGTTGCATGGGCTTTAAAAGTCCACCACAACAGGCTCCTCCAGGGGAAATGTTCCAGCAACGACTGTATTGCTTTATTACCCGTATGTTTTTATCTTTGAGGAATCTCTTGAAACTCTTCTGAAACCCTGATCAGCCACAAAATAATATCAGTGATAGGTGAAGGGAGCAACATTGATTATCTCATTACAGTGGCACCTGCTAAGGACATGGGATATATTAGGCCTGAAGAACAATCGGTTCTTGAAGGTGAAAGCAGGAACGTAAAGATCTGAGACTTTATTGAGATGTAGAATCTCCAGAACAACAGGTCTTGTGGAGCGTTCCAGGTCTGCAGTTAATAGTGATCCAACTGAGGGGCACTGATGCACAGGAGCTACCGTTGTACCTGATTCTGATAGAAAGGGGTCAAAACACCTGTGAGCATCTGCTCATTATGAGGCAGGTGGTCTTAATGTTATGGTTGACTGCTTTGTGTTTTTTCATTGTTTTCTACAACTGCTACATCATCATACCACATCAGGTTGCTAAGACATCAATGGCAGTGGTGGCCTAGTGTATATTCATCTCCTGAAGTTGACACCTGGGTGGTTAGTGCTGTGGCCTCACAGCCAGAAGGTCCTGGGTTCTCCTTGTGTTTGCGTGGGGATCCTATGGGTGCTCCGGTTTCCTCCCTTTCCAAAGGCTTGTGCTTTAGTTGTACAACATTTAGGTCTACATCGCCCATGGTTGTCTGTTTCTCTGTTGCCCTGTTGGCCTCCCGTCTAAGGTGAACCCTGGCTGGCTGGAATCGACTCCAACTTCTCCATGACCTGGCTATTGCTGAAGCATGAGCACATGGGCAGGTGTTTATCATAACTCGGCCTCTTTTCACCTGGGGAACAACAGCCTCATATTTACACGTGTCTTCCAGATTGTGTTTCCTTACATCCCGTTTTTGCTCTTGTTTTGCTTTTGGCAAAGCTATAACACATTCATATTCATACGCCGCCAGCAGAAGAACTTCACTGCTTGCCTATGTTAACAGATGTTCCTTGTGATGTCATCCTACCCTGGGTTATCTAGAGTAGATCGGCCTGTGAGCTTATCGATTCTTTCGCAATGTTGTCCATACTGGTTCCTAACCTAATCGTGGCCCAATTCTGCCTGTCATAACATCATGAATCTGTTTAGATTGAGGGTTCTCTACTTTTTCCGCCAAGAGCGGCTCTAAATCATTGCGTCCAGGCCTTGATGGATTGTTCAGTCAGGGCTGTTTCTCCCAAAGCTCTCCAGTATAACAGCCTTTGCAACAGGGCCGGATACAGACTGCGTTCAATTGACCCACACGCCATAAAAGACCATTTTTGTTCCATAAAGAACCTTTCAACAGTTGGTTCTTTGTAGTTCTTTGGAAAACCACTTTTGCAAATAAGGTGTGTGAGTGGGAAAAACCTTTTAAAAGTTTTAAGAATTTTTTACATAATGTAAAATTTCTGGGAAGAACCATAAAACTGGTGTTGAACCTTTACTTTTACTTAATGCGAAAATTCTTGAAAGCTTTTCTTCACACTTAGGGATCTCCAAGGGAACCAAACATGGGTGCTCTATGGCATTGCATCAGAATCTATCTATCTAGCTGTCTGTTTGTCTGTCTGTCTGTCTATCAAGCTACCTATTTATCTATCTGTCTGTTTTCTTAATTGTATCATGATTTTTAAATTATTTTAATTCATTCAATGTATGGCTCTTTGGCGAAACATTGTATAATTTTACTCAGATATGAGAAGGTTCTTTTTTCGGAGAACTTTCTGAGAACTAAAGGTGGACCCTTTATGAAATTGGTCAAAGAACCCTTTGCGGTTCTTTGCAGTACATTGTGGTAGATTGGGTCACTATGAAATGTCCAGGATGGCCCAGCGGTGGAAGGTGTTTCAGTCTTTAGTTCTAAGGTGATGAAAGAACGTTGCACCCACGTTCATCCTTGATTTCACTCATTCTATATGACCGTTCTCCTGGGTGTTCCTGCGCGACGCTTGCCAAAACCACTCAAGAGCACTGAGATCCTCTCCTCAGGGGGCCTTTAAAACTCCATCGCCTGGTGTTATGTAAAGCGCTGGGAGCGTTCGTGCTGCTTGGAGGCGGCCAGTCATGTTTACGTTCGCCCCAAGTGGAGGAGAAGATGGAAAGGAGTCAATGAGAGAGTGACAGAGAAGGCAAGAGAGAGAGAACAAGTGATTTTTAATCGTAGCCAGATTCAATTGTTGCCAACATTCTTCTTAATGGCTCTGACGTCAGCCAGCGAGTGCTAAGAGGAGTTGGTCGGCTTGAGGTTCAACATTTGCTGCCATTGAACAGGATTTCTTTATAACGAGCTTTTTCGGTGATTGAGGTCCTATTGTAGTTCTGGCATCTCGGAAATCTGGCAACCTTAATGATGGACGTGGCACATTCACTGGGGGATTTAAATATAATAAAACTACGATACATGTTGATTAGTTTACAAGCTCTGTTGTTCATTTAAACTGGATGGAGCCATCAAAAACATGCCTGATGAACTTCTACCAGGGTATTTCCTTGCAGGCTCCCCCAGAAACTGAGCTTCGGGTCTGGATCTTCTTTCCAGAACCTTCTCGCTCGTGCGGTTTATCTGATCGGACGCACAAAGTCATATCGGTTATCCACCCTCTCACCCCAAGTCACAAAACCATGGAGTTATGAGAAGTATGCCATCTTTATTTTCCCTCTCCTGCTTCTCACACATGGTTTGAATGGAGTCAAACCACAAGGTTAGACCTCAGCCAAGCGGAAAATAAGGAGACCAGGATCGAACCGTACCTTACGGCCACAGACTTATTAGCCAGCAATACAAACACCGTACCTTCCCCTGGTGTCAAAAAACCTAAACAAGCCCCCGGAAGGTGTGTATCCAGCAAACGTAATTTGGAAGCATTAGGCAGGAAGGTGTTTGGACACCCGGTTTAAATCAATCAAGATGTTGCCTCAAGGTCCCTGGGGAGAAATGGCTGCACACAGGTCGCACATGTCACCTGAGGATATGGGTTCTAGCTCGACTGGTGACATGCGAAAAACTAACAGAGATCTAACGTAGCAAGTGGAAAGGCAGGGGTAGCAAAGCCTGAGAATGCTCCACTAGGAAAACCTTCTGATTGACCATCATAGCTGCTCAAAAAACAGGATTTGTTGAGTTTTCTGACGCTGTTACACTGGCCTTCCAACATGGTCGGCACTGGATCAGCACTTACCAGCGTAGAGGTGGTGAAACTTTTCAACAAGGGGGACGTAATCCAAATGTTGCCAACTCTCATGCATCTGGCATGAAATGTGAGCTTTCAGCCTTGATGCCAAGAGCCCTGCAATCAACATTAATTTTTTTTCCTAACCCTAGCCCACCTCATTCAGCCCAACTTCAATCACCAGTAGGAAACAATGCTCAATTTAAGCTTTACACAAAAACTGGCAACCCTGAAATCCCTGTTACCTTCTACCTTCTTCTTTTGTCACTTTGAAATTCTCAAAGTATTTTGACTGAGAATGTTTATAGCATGTGTTTGGGTTTTTTGAGGTTATAGACTGAAACGGCAAAGATGTACAAGTCTTCATATCGAGTGTTGAGGTTCTGGGGTAGAAGTCCAACCCATTACAGGGCAACACACAGACAGACAACCACTGGGCAATGGGCAATTTAGAGTAGCCAATCAACCTAAAGCACAAGCCTTTGGACAGTGGGAGGAAACCAGACCAATCAGAGGAAACCCACACAAACACAAGGCGCTTGTACAAAATTCTAGATTTAAGAAATCCTGGTCAAGTTCTACTCACTTGAGGCCAATACAAGGATCAAACCAGGGACCTTCTTGTTGTGAGGCGACAGTGATAACCACTGTTACCTGTAAAAAAAAATGCAAATCTGCCGCTTCAATCTCTTTAGTGTGTTCAGTATGACTCTTCTAGTGTTCTGGTGTTTTGGGGTTGCTAAATTGCTAAATGAGCGAATAGCATTCCAAAAGTACTGTTATATTAGACCTACATATAGTATGTGTAAAAAAACACAACCAGCAGTTTTTCTTTTTTTGTTCTAAGCGCTTTGTTGCTCTAAGTTCGGGTTGGAGCACAAGAATGGCAAGAGCTCTTGAAGAGAACTAATTTATTTGTTCCGCCTCCAAACTCTGATGTTAACACTCAATCGTCTGGTAGTTTGATGTTTTCTTTTATAAATCAAAGTTGGGACATTTAGTAAAATAGAAAATAAAATAAATCTATTTTTATTCCATTCACTATTTCACTATGCAAATCATTATTTCACTTGCAAAACTGCAGCAATTTTTATCCTCAGTTCCCAAATGATGAAAGTGTAATTAAAAGGAAATTATTTATAGTGGTACACATATTTCTGACCAAACTTTTTGAGTGGATTGCTGGCTTCAAATTCGAAATCTTTTAAATATTTACAAATAAGTTACCATTACGTTGATATAAAATCTTTTTTGTGGGATATTCAGTAAAAGAACAAATCACAAATCATGCCTTTTTTGCTAAATGTCCCAACATTTCATGAAATGAGGTTTATTATGTTCTGCTGGGTTGTGTGGTGTTGTGAAGACTTAAACATGAGCATGCTAAGTTCGACTAGCATGTCCTCACAACACCAAAGGCAACTTCAGACGGCAAAAAACCTGGACCGAACCCCTCAACTGACTAATTTCTTATAGCTTGATGTATCGTGTATCGTTTGGCTGTGTTGATGATCATTAGGACCTTAAGCAGTGCTCTGGAGGATTAGGCACTAGCATGCTAACATGAGTCAGTCTAGCATGACCTCACAGCACTAACACATAAAGCAGGTTCGGACGTCACCAGGGAGGCCTGGAACTTCAGGCTTGGATCCGAAAGCTGTGTTTGGTAAACAAGCCTTTAGAAACCGCTGCCATCGGAGCTGCGGCCTTCGCCGTTGCCAGAGTTAATAAGAGGTTAATGACACGGTTTGGCGCTGGTCCAGCCTCTACTGATCAAATGCGGGACTCTCTGCAGCACTTCGCTCACTTAATACAAACCAGTCCTCGCTCACTCAGCCAGGAACGGTCCTGAAATGATTCAGCTTCATGAGATATTGTTCACAATTATTATCACTGGTATTCCCATAATCCTCTCTCAGCTTCAACCTCTGAAACTCTTGGAAGGTATTTGCTTTCCCGGGGTGTCTGTGGCTTGGATTTTTCAGATTTTTCTGCAAGTTCACAAACCCCTATGAGGAACAATATGTGAACAATGGAACAACACACAGACCCCAGTTTGAAAGGACATGAAGAATTAGCATCTACTCCCATAGATACATCAACAATCAACGCAGTTAAACCCACAGTAGAACCTAGTATGTTGGTGCAGAAGTGGCATGACAAGCTCTCACTCTCTACACTGTACATTAAACATCTGGTGGTAATCTAAAGGGAAATGCTATATTATTTTATAACTTCTCCCTGACAGCATGGAGCAAAAAGGATGGGGGTAAGCGATGGTGGGGGTGCTGCACATGCAAGCAGGATAATGTGAAGCATACGGACGACAAAAACTTTCAAACAAAATTCCTTAAGAACACACAAACCAGTTCCTTTTCCTGCTAAGTGATAGGCCGGTAGTCTATAGCTGCTCAGCCGAGACACGGTTGACATAGAAAGTTTGCTTTTTCAGTTATGCGCTAGTGCTAATGAAGCTAACAAGTAATGAATGCTTGCAATGGAAGCTACCTTCACCACATGCCTGGAGCTGGACATGGAAAATAACCTCAAAAGCATTTAAAGCATCTAGCTGTTCAATAGCATTTCAACATGGTCAAGACAGACCTGCTTACATGGTTTCTGACACTATACGACATACAGTTCTGTATAAACAAGAGTTACTCCTGGACTGACAGTGATGGACAAAGTGTGTTGGTTTGAAAATGTTGGGGGGTGGTCAGGGTTGTCGTCAACTAGAAAAGCTGCTGTTCATATAGCTTATTGAAGGACCCATCTAGTGCAGTGATGGCCTAGTGGTCCAGTCCTTCCTGAGAGGTTTGAGGTTCATCCTTTATTGGTTTAATGAAATATTGATCTGAACCTTGACGTCATGTTTAGATCCTAAAAACTAAATGTCGCCCCCTACTGGGTTCACCCTCATGCTGCTCAACGTGTTAAATATAATGTGACATTCCTGCTCCTCCAGAACATTAAATGAATGGCAAATAAATGGCGTTTTCTTAGTGTTAATCTGGATTTCAGCCAATGCAATGTTTTTTTAACTCCATCTGAACCAAATTTGAGTCCTGAAAGCCTGTGTGGAGCTAAAGAACAATCAACAATCGATCAGTAATCACCCGACACGACAGACGTCAGAAAAACAAGGCCTTAGTTACACCCTTTCACACAGTAATAAGTCATTGAACATCTGAGGCAAATGGGCACCATGGTCTCATTTCACCACTTCTAGCAAATGTTAGAAAAAGATGTGAAAATTTGACTTTTTGCCAAAATATCCCTTTAAAATGGATACCTGGATCACTTTCAGCATCTGGGCTGGAGGCAGGATTCCTTTCTGCCTCTTAACAGTCATGCTGAGAGCTGAGCGGCACTGGAGCTGCCTAGCAGAGGAGGGAGCAGCACCATGACGCAACAGTCAGCGCTGGGCCTCCGCCATCAGCCGCAAGCTTACACAGCCTGGCCTCGTTCTCTCGCTCTCACTTTCTCTCTCTCTCTCTCTCTCTCTCTCTCTCTCACACACACTCATTCTGCCTCAACATTTCTCATTTTCTCTGCAATCACGTTCCCCCATTCCCCTTTTTCATTCTTCTCTCAGTTCTTCTCATTGTTCCTTGTTCCTCGCTGTATGTGTCTAGAACAAACCCTGTCAAAGACACATACACACTTCATTTGTATGATATCAGGTCATGGGATCATACAGTTATACCATAATTCCTCATGTGTTTTTGCCTCTTATGTATTATGTAAATGCATCTTTTGCACTTCAATCAGCCATAACTTTACAACCACCTCCCTAATACCATCTATCACTTTGTGCCAATAACAATCTGACTCTGGTGCAACTAACACTCTCTTTTCTTCCTGAGATGCCTCCGAGACTTTCACCTGCCTCAGAGAGTGCTTAAGAACTTTTACACCTGCACCATCAAAAGCATCCTGATGGGAAACATCTGCACCTGGTTTGGGAACAGCACCAAGCAGGACAGGCACCATTCACTGACCTACAGTACATCTACACCAAGCAGTGCCAAACTAAAATGGACTATTTTCTCCATTGAGGCCAGGAAAGTGTTTCCGCTCCCTTAAAGCTAAAACAGAGAAAATGAAGAGGAACTTCTTCCCTCAGGCGATTCGGTCCCTGAATCAGGTGCAGATCCGGACTTACATCTGGACTCTGTAATTAAATCCAGTATGATTATGCATTATACTGTAACATCTGCAACTGTGATCCTATCCATATTAGATTCATATTTACATTAATGCTCCACCCCATATAGTTTTTATATGTATATCATATATACCATATATCTTCTAATAATAGCCCGTCTCTTATTGATGCCCGTTTCCAATAAACGCTGTTTTTCTTTAAGCGTTGGTCTATAGTAAACAATCTCCAATGACCCACCGCACTTTTCGTGAGCTAATCCTCTTTACCCATCAAATGTGCACACGTGGTGCAGCAGAACGTTCTGATCTCAGGGGCAATGTTCTAACCGCTAGGCCACCACTGCCCCACTTTTTTTTAAAGACATCTCAACATCATAAGATTCGAGAAATCTGTGTCCCGAAATCAATATTGGATGTTGTGGCCTTTGGGCCCTCAGACACCACTGCATTAAAACTTGCATGATCAGGAACACTTCCAGAAATCAATGTCTATAAACATGGTTTGCCATGCCATTAACAAATGCAGGTTAAATCTCTATTTTGCAAAGAAGAAGCCACACGTGAACATGATCCAAAAGCAAAGCTCATTTAAAATTGACTGCAAAAAAAAAAAAAACTATGAGTCAAGATAAAATTTTTATTTTTTTTGGAATTGTCATCTGGACTAAAGAGAAGAAGGCCCATCCAGAATGTTATCAGCACTTAGTTTAAAAGCCTGCATCTCTGATGGTTTGTAGGTGCATTAGTGCCTATGGTATTGGCAGCTTGCCCATCTGTAAAGACACCATCAATGCTGAACGGATCATATGGTAAAATAATATTTCAGCAAGACATTGCTAAACCACATACTGCATCTATTACAACAGCATGGCTCCATAGTAGAAGCAGTCCAGAACTTTCATTCAAACATCTGGCACATCAATAAAACTAAATATGACAAAGACCCAGGACTGAATTCTGGATCTGCCAAAAATCAGCAGCTGGTCTCCTCAGTTCCCAAACATTTACTGAGTATTGTTAAAAGAAGGGGAGATGCCACACAGTAGTAAACATGGCCCTGTTCCATCTTTGACAAACTTGACACACACACACACACACACACACACACACACACACACACACACACACACACACACACACACACACACACA
>JBBIGC010151154.1:0-18185 GCA_037576955.1 Lepidarchus adonis | reverse complement strand
CATGGCAGAAAACCCTGAGATCACCACAACAGCACTGAAAACTTATTCTGAAAGGAACGTTTACGCGTTACCATAACGACCAGAACCTGTGGGGGCAGAGGAGGACGTTACTCTCAATGTCGTTAGCGCATTTTAGGAAGGACAATGAAGATTCACGTTTATTATTATATTTACAAAATACCACAGTTTTTGTGTTGGGCGTATCATTTTATTTTGTTTTTTTTATCCATGACACCTTAAAGTTTGGGGACAGCTGTGTGAGTGTATGCATTGACCTTACTGTCAGTCGGACCGAGTGGCAACACCTGCTCCAACATGGCTGCTTTTAATACGGAAACATGCAAAACTTTATTTAAAAATATATCTGCTTAAATTAAAAACAGTCGAGTCAGCGATGGTTTTTACAGCTAACTAAAGAGCCGGTGGTCCATGGAGACAGGAAGTGGTTCATGGAGACTTTCCAGACATTTTTATGTTGCTGATTTTGACAGTAAATGTCCAAATTCCATGTTAAAATCAGGGTGCACATGTTCCCTAGTAAGTTGTAAGGATCAGCTGCTTTGTTTTTACACTTTAGCAGCATCGCTAATCCTCCACCCAATACCCCGCCATGATGACTTCTACTCCACCTTGGCGTTTATTGGTGGTTTCGAAAGGGGATCAGTGGTGGACACCTAGTGGTTAGGACCTTGCCCCTGGGATCAGAAGGGCGCAGGTTCAAGTCCCAGGCTGGGAACTTGAGCAAGGCACCACTATACTGCTCCCTGTTGATCGCCGCCCCCTGCTCCTCATGTAATGGGTTAAATGCAGAGGTCAAATAATAACGTACACCTCATTTTCATTTACGTTAGCATTAAACCAGCCACACAACAGTTTTTTACCCTTTTAGCATTATTGCAAACATTGTCAATCAGTAAAATTGAGAACATGCGACACAACACGCACACCCGCCATTATATCAAGGCCAGGGTTTTGATGTGACACGATTTCTGGAGCAATTTTTTACTAGTGGCAAGTCATGTAATGTTCTGATTCTGTTTTTGTAGTTTATACAATAGGTAATTCAATCTTGGAACCACTTCATGAATCCTGTAATAAATGATTAAAATTCAAATCAACATTAGTACATTATTGTGTGTTGTACTCGGACGGTCCCAAGTTATTAACCGTATTGATCTACACTGAGTGAATGATTCATTTTCTCAGTAGACAGTAGTAGAATCTCATTGTTCCATCTTGTCTCTCCTCCTTCAGTGTATGGGGATCGGGTGGAGGTGTCCTTGCCAGGCCGCTCTCTGGTGCGGTGGGACTTGCCTGCTCAGAGCTGGGATGTTCTGTGGGAACTGCGCACATCTCTACAGGCTATGGTCCATCGTAACCTGCGATCTCTAAAGTCAGACTCCGATTTTGAGTCCAAAAGTGCTCAAGACCGTCAGCTCATCTCTTTATTAGTGGACCTTCTGAACAACACGGAACCAGACACTAATAATGACTACAGTGATGGAGAATGATGACCAGGCCTTTGAAAGCGCTTTACTGACCCCGTGCAATGCAACACTATGCTACGTACCCCTGGAGTTTGTGTTTGGCACACTTTGTGGGACTTCCATTTTGCCCATAACTTCTCTTGTGCTTCATTTTTGTGCCTACGTATGAAAAAGCACCAGATTTGCACTGCTGAGATGATGAATAGAATGAATGAAGATCCTATCTGTTGGTTATTTGCATTTTCCAGTCTGTGCACATGTTGAACAGCATAACGGAAGGAAGAAGTTCTTCCATTTTCCAGTTACAATGCTTCATTCCTTGACCAACATTATTTGCACTGAGATCACTTCAAAGTAGTTTTTCAAGCCTCAACTGGATGAGAGTGTTGAATTGTGAGTGGTGGTCTGGCTGTGAGTAGGTTCTTGATGGTCAGATTCTTCCCTGCTGAAGAGTTAATGCTGTTTATGTTGTCACCAGAAAATAACTACATTAGATATGTATTTATTCATTGTGTTTATTTAATGACTAATTAATGTTCTAGACAATATATCAGATGTACAGTTGGAAGTTTTATTGTTGGTGTCTTTTCTTTACCATCTAGAGAAAATAACAAGCAATTTTTAAGGACAATACAGTCCTGTCCACAAATGGCCCATTCAGGCCAGATTGCAGTAGCTGAAGAGTATTATTCATCTAAAATCCCAAAACCGACGCCGAAGGAAGCCGGAACTATTTGGCAAATGCTGTCATGTTTCTCTCTTTTGCAGTTGATCAAGGGAACTCTTTTATGAAGCGAAGGTGGAAAGTCTTCAGCCGTTGCAGCACATCCTCCATTATATCTTCTTGAGATGCGATACAAATCCTTAATGAAAAATACCCATTAATTAGAGAACACAGCAAATAATGTTTGGTAATGTGTGTTCACACATTGTGTTAAAATTGGCCTCAAGAAATAGTTGGTTTGATCCTCAATGTTGCCACAGCCATCCATGGCATGTAAGCAATGCCACTACCACCACCATGTTTGACTGTTGCTATTGGATGGGTTTAATGCAGAAGTCATATTTCATCGTGGTGCAATTTGTAAGATGGGGTGTGTTCGCAATGAGGAATAGTCACTTTCACTTCATATTGTGAAATGTGATCTTATTTCAGAATGTTGTGGCATAATTAATTGTGACAAAAACACAAGAATAAAAGCTCAAGATTGTAAATTATTTTTCATGACCCTAATCCAATGGACATTGCATTGCAAACAGATGCTGAATTCTGAGCTGCATTCTGAATTATGGAACAGACTAACAGAAGAACCTGTAAACAGACATTGCACTTCATAGATTTACTTCCTGTAAATGTTTGTAAGCCCTTTACATCAGCTAAGCAGGTAACTATCTGACATAGTGGCCTTCTCTTTGCAACCCTCTTGTGCACCCCATTATTGTTTAGTGTTTTGCTTAATATGCACTTCAGAATATATTTGTAAATGGCCTTATAAAGATGCTTAGAGATTATCCCAGGTTACTCTGGAAATTAAACATTTTTCTCTTGGAATGATCTTTGTTGGTAAATCACTCCTGGAAAGATTTGCATTGGCTCCATTTGTTTACAATCTGTCTATTTGCTGATTGGAGGAAACCTAATTGAAAAGAGTTGGTATTGTGAATTTACAAGCATCAACTATTTTAAATAGATTAAATATTTTAATAGAAATATCCTTCATTTGTCTCATGAAACATTTCCATGAATGTATTTTGGAGATTGGGCTTTAATAGTTGCCTGTTAAGTTTGATTATTTGTTAATAAAACAGGGTGGCCATAGATGGTTTCACAAACTATCAAGCACCATTATAAACATTTAAAAGGACACTTTTGTGAAAAAATGTTTGAATACAGTTTGATGTCACCTGATGTGATAAGTTCCTGCTTTCTGTCCAAATTCACAGCCTGGTGATACACGCAGCCCTGTTTCCTCCAGCAACCACAGGCAGTAAAGCACGTCCGGCATCAGTTTTTTCTCCTGTTGACACAAAGTCAAACTGTTCATGGCCAAAAAAAACCTGATATACCACCCAAATAACATGTACAACCATGTACCACCCAAAATGTTGGAACTTTGTGTAAAATGTAAATAAAACAAAACTACCAATCTCATATTTGACATATTTTAATAGAAATAGAGCAATAACAAATATATCAAAAACTTATTTACCTATATAATTATTATATATTATTTGCTTTTTAAAAAAATAAAAAAAACTATATATAGTTCTGGACGTTTTTTTGTTTTTTTTTTGTATTTGATGCCAACAATATATTTTTAAAAAGTTGGAACAGGGGCATAAATTACTTTTTCTTTTAACAAGTAAGACATGTAGCTGAAGTTTTGTAATTAGAATGTTCCATTTATGCCTGATAAAAGCTTTCAGCTGCTTAACAGTTTGAGTTGTATTTTTGCTTCAGTTTATGACAAATGTTGGGTCTGGACTGCAGACAGGGCACTTTAGCACCTGGACGCTTCTTCTACAGAGCAATGCTCTTATGATACCTGCAGAATGCAGTTTGGCATTATAATAAATAAGCACTTATGCTCTAAACAGGAAGCACAAGGGAAGTCAATTTCCAGAAAAGACTATTATAAAAATGTTTGCACCCAATTTGGGTGACTTCTGTAAAGCTGACCTTGGCATGGAATATTGCAGACTGGGACAAGTGGAGATGCAAGTAGGCAAACATCCCTCCGTTTATGGTTTGACAGGTCAGGCCAGGCAACTCCCTGACAACCTCCAGAATCCTCTGCACATTATTTTTCAGTTTGCTCATTAATGACTGGCCCTCCTGAAAAAGAGACCAAATGGAGAACCAAAGGAGCTACAAATCTGAGAATATTGTATTTTAGTTTAAGAAAGTTCTCATCCATTGCAATAAATATGTCTAAAAACAAATAAAAAAAGTCTCACTTGTGCATATAAAGCATATGAAGGTTCTCCAGGTTTTGGAGGGTCAACCATTAGGTCCAGTGCGAGCTGTCCAGGCACGGATGCACAAGAGGTTGTGGAGAAGAGTTTGTAGGCGTATTGCATCACCGAAGTGTCAAGGTTCACTACCTCCACATAGCCACCACGCAGACCACACCTGGCCACGGAAAAAAAGTGCCATGAACGAAATAAATGCAAAGTATGTCAGTATTACTAATGTCTTGAAACAGAATGTAATTAAATTGAATTCCTTATTTTTGTGACAAAAATATCACAAAATGCAAGACATTTACACATATACAGCCATTCAGAAGAGAGCAGTTTAGCCCCACCCCTATGTTCAATGAGCACAATATAGTTAACCAATCAGAGCAGAGCTCATTTGAACATCAGCTGAATCATTGGCATTAAGTTGGACATGGGATATTGAGGTTAAGTGCTTTAAACTCTCAATATTCTCATAAATACACGATTGCTTATGCAAAATGGATATAAATTCATCTACAGTGCTGTGCAAAAGTCTTAGACACCTGCACAAATGGTTCATCTCCACATTGAGGGTCTTTCTGGAGCGAGAACACAAGTGAACACAGTAAAGCAGTAAAGAGGATCAAGAGTTTTCTTTGTAAAGATGTGTAAAAGTCATTGAGATGTTGTGAGCTGGTTAGAAGAAAAGGTTTGGTTCCATATCTCCTCTCTAGGCCTCCAGCCATTGCATGGATGTGAAACTCCAGCAGAACCTGGTTTAATGGAAGGAAGAACTGATTGAGGCCAAAGAGATTTGATGGCAACTACCAGTAACACTGGGCTTCCACGAGGAAAGATCTGGAAATGGTGACGCCAACACATTCACACATAAAGTCAGTGTTTACTGTGTTATTGTTATTTACAGTTATACTAATATGAATGTTTCGTTGGAAAAAAAGCTTTCAAATATAATTTCCTCAGTTGCCTAAGACTTTTGCACAGTAATATCTATCTCTATTTTAAGAAACTCACTCTCCCATGATTCCTTTGGAGGCAGAGTGGAAAGAGGCGAGCTCCACATTACTGGAGTATGGAGATCCCATCTCAGATAACACCTTCTTATATGAATAAAACTCACTTCCTTTCCCATACACACAGCTCTGGTACACCTGGAAACAAAAATACAGAATGGAAAGAACGCAAAGTCATTTATCGATTGATCATTTTGGAGCAGAGGTTAAGGGTTTCCAATGGCAAATAAATCTGTCAGCCTACATTAGAGAAATACCAGTCAGAAAGCCAATTCAGAAAATGAAGTTGAACTCTTAAGCTTAGGTGTAAATAGGTGTAATTAGGTGTAAATGTAAATATTAGGGGTGGGCCAAAATATCGATATGGCAATATATCGTTGTTCTTGCTCATGTGATACGATAATTGATATGCTGACCACAATATTAACATTTAAATGAATAAACATTTGCCGCCTATTTGACTCACCGGCATTGCTACTTCTTCTTTTCTCTAGGTGGCGCCGCTCAACTGAGTGCAGCAGACAGATAGACAAGATAAACTTTGCAACAGGTAGATAGGAAAAAAGCTGGGCTGAGACGCCCCAGCCACATTTAAATCTATTTTGTCTGTCATATACGGTAGTACAATGCAGTTGAACACCTACTACATGGTACATTGTGGGATGTGGTGTGTTTCATGAGGAGCAATACATTATGGACTGTGTGGCGTGTCGATCGAAGAACGGGTGGGTAAGGCGGAAAAGAGGTGGAGAGAGCGTTGTTTGCTGAGAGTTGTTGTCCGTTAGCAAGCGAGCATGGGTTAGCAGCATGAAGCTACAGCAACATGCGTCCCAAAACGGAAAGGTAACTGATAATAAGAATCATAAAAAACTTTTTTATCCCAGAGGAAATTGCTTTTTTTTTCCCTTTTTTTTCAGAATCAGAATCAGAAAAATCTTTAAATACAGGACTCCTATGAAAGACACTTGGGCTACATGCATTCTGCTCCTTCATTTGTATTGCTGGCTGTTCAAAAGTGCCTCTGCAGCAGGATTACATGCATGAGTTAGTACAACTGAGCGTGTTTCAGACTGTAGAGCTAAGACAGACTCAAGTTTGGCGAGCTCTAGATGGAGAAATGCATACAACAGACATGTTGTGCGTTGCGGCAACGAACAAAGGTGAGGTTGGCAGTTTAACAAGGTAAATAACATGGGAGAAAATCTGTTCTGCAAACTTTCATGTTGAGTCTCAAGGTTGGTGAGATAAGGGGGGGGGGGTGTTTGACTATAAATAAAATAGAATAACAATACGGAATAGCTTCAATAGATAAGAGGCAATCAAAATAGTAATGGAAATGAATAAATAAAAAAAAGAAACCCATTTTAACTCAGACCTTGGAATAAAATACTCAGCAAATTTATTTAACAAATTACATTTACAGGCTTGATTATAGATTAAAGTTATATGTTATCAGACCGATCCATCCTTTCATATAATAATGTTTTTTTATGGAGATGGATCACCTCATCCGCCAGTATGAAGAGCCTCTCTTCTGCAGCGAAGCGAATCACTTCCTCAATCGATTCCTTACTCTGCACATGACCTGGTGAAAGTGCAGGAAGCATTTACTCAACGATAGTAATGGAAATTACACAGTGTTTGTTTTGGGGGTTATTAAGCATTAGAATATATAAGATATAAAATACAAGCTATATATGCAAAGATGTTATGCAGTTTCCACACCTGACTACATCCCTCACATTTTTGTAGATATTTTATTATATGTTTTCATGGGACGACACTGAAGATATGATACTTTGACACAATGTAATGTACAGTTTGTATAACAGTGTAAATGTGCTGTCCCCTCAAAATAACTCAACACACAGCCATTAATGTCTAAACAACTGGCAACAAAAGTGTCGATATTTGGTGGCCACCATTATTTTCCAGCACTGCCTTCACTTTCTTGGGAATGGAGTTTACTACAGCTTCACAGGTTGCCACTGAAATCTTCTTCCACTTCTCCAGGTCCAGTAACTTTACCCTCAGTTTCTTTACAGTGGTCATTTTGGAGATGTGTTTTGGGTTGTTATCATGTTGGAATTCTGACCCAGTTTGGCCCAGTTTCCAAAGGGAAGAGATCATGCTCTGCTTCAGTATGTCAGTACTTGTTGGCATTCATGGTTTCCTCAATGAACTGTAGCTCCCCAGTGCCAGCCCCAAACCATGACACTGCCACCACCATGCTTCACCTGGTTGCTGCCACACACGCTTGACACCATCTGAACTAAATACATTTATCTTGGTCTCATCAGACCACAGGACATGGTTCCAGTAATCCATCCTTTGCTTGCTTGTCTTCAGCAAACTATTTGTAGTATTTCTTGGGCGTCTTTAGAAGAGGCTTCCTTCTGGGATGACAGCCATACAGACCAGTTTGATACGGCGTATGGTCCACGCACTGACAGACTGACCACCCACCCCTACAACCTCTGCAGCACTACTGGCAGCACTCATACATCTATTTTCAACCTCTGGATATGACGCTGAGCATGGAACATTAACGAGCAGAACGATTGGAGTAGTGTTCAGCCAATGGTGAACTGCGTGACTCCACACTACAGAGCTTGTTAACAAACTAATTTTGTATTCAGTTGAGTAATATTTTTATTGAGGGGTATAGTGTGAGTCCAACAGATGTAAAAATGGTAAGATTGTGCTTAAACATTCTGATACTGGTATATATAATGATGTATATTATGGGGTTGTCTGGTTATCACTGTTAAGGTGGACTGCTAAGATCAGGTTGATTAGTACATTGTTTTCAGCTATATAGCTAAATATTGTTATATTATGATGGATGTTGAGATATAATAACTTTACCCTCTGCAATACTGACCATTTTGAGGTCTTTGAGTAAAATAGTCTTCTCCTTTTCACTATAATGTGTATTTATATAATATTTATATAATGGTAAGAAACTCAGAAATTCATATGAATACTTCTACAAATTCTACTTTTCTCTTAGATTGTTTGTCATGATAAATTGTCAAACAATTTCACTTCTAATAAATAAAAAGTGAGAAAAAGCTCAAAAATGATTCAGAATAGATGCAACTAAAACTAAATGCATTCATTTTCCAAACCCGTTCAGATCACAGGGAAGCTGGAGACAATCCCAGATTACTATGGGCCAGGTTAGGGTTCACCCTGGACAGAAAGCCAACCCATCACAAGGTAACTCATAGACAGACAATCATTCACATAGACACTCACACCTATGGGCAATTTAGAGTAGCCAATCAACCTAAAAAACAAGCCTTTGGACAGTGGGAGGAAACCCACATGAACATGGAGAGAGCTTGCAAACTCCTGATTGAACCCAGGACCTTCTTGCTGTGAGGCGATCCCACAAACAACTGCACCACCGTGCTGCCTAATTGACTTCATACAGCTATAATCATTTACCTGATGGATTTCCTGGATTGACGACATATAGCACCACTGGATTACAGTGCCCCCTAGCAGCATGGAGGGCTCTGCGCAGTTCTTCAACCTGCAATGACCAACCCTGGTCTTCGCACAAGTAGTAAGGAACCGAGACTGCTCCCTCAGCAAACAGTGCCTTGCTGAAGCTGCGGTAGCCCGGCGCTGGAGTGAGGACCCCGGTCTGCAACGTCTGCTGACTTGAAGCCAACAGCTTCAGCAAAAACTAGAGAAAGAGCAAATGAATGTGTATAAAATTTTCATCTGTTTTATCTAGCAAAATTAAATGCAACTATTTTTCTTACTCTTAGGCCATTTTGGGAACCGTTTGTGATGAAGATGTTGTCAGGATCTGATGCAATGGCATCTCGTCTGGTGATGAATTCAGATACAGCGTTCTGGACTTTTCTAATTCCACATGTAGCTGTGTATGAACCTAATGATTTAAACACACCAAACCTCCCTTGACTGTACTATTTATATCAGTAAAAAAGTTTCTTTCTCTTTTATTAACAACTTCCACATGGAAGGAAAAGTGGGGATAATCACTACTGACTGAGAAAAAATAAACCACTGAAATAGAATCAGAGGGCCAATAATTGATAATTGTCAATAATTCATACGCAACAGCAACATCGATATTATAATAAATGAACCTTCACTGCTCAAATGAATGCAGGAAACTTGGGTGAAAGATAAAGCGGAAGTTACCAACAGAGAAAGCTAGGCTGAGAGATGCCCCAGCCACATTTAAATCTAAAGTCTGGGTTTACTTTGGCTTTTATAACATTGTTGAAACTGAGCATAGATCATTTTGTACTGGGCCGGTACATCTCTCTCCTGTGTTTGTTTCGTGGAGCGATAAAAGAAGCCTACAGGCGAACCCTGTCAACGCAAGTAAAAAACAAACATAGATGGGGGGCTTCTTTGAAAATAGGGACAGATCCAATAATGTAAGGGCATCCCCACCAATATCTACAGTACCTTTTGCTGAACTGTTCTCACCATTAATTTTGATCAAACAGAAGCGTAGCTCCATGAATGTGTAACATAATGTATCTTGGTTGACAGAGAGTTAAACATCACTCTCAACCTGAGAGCCCGCCTCCCAAACACACATTACTGATATAATTGGTGTAGACACGATGCACATTTGGGAGATGGGCCTCTTAATAACACATCGCCAATGTGATTGGCTTTTGCTTGGCTTTTTTTTAATCTGACAGAGGAATGGGCCAAGGGCAAAACATAGTAGACGCTTATGTAAGGGGTTTCGATTGATATGACACATGGAACAGAACTCCCCCTGTATTTATGTAAATTAATACTGCCCCCCACCATGTAATTGTCTTGCAATATATGGATTATTGCAGAATTGCTATATTGGGATGTTATTGTTATCGTGAACCATGTATTGCGTATTGTATTGTGATATACCATGTGATTCCCACCCATAGTTTTGTATATCTTCCCTCAGCATCAAAATCAGGTAAGTATAAATATCACGAAACTTTAAAATGTATGGCCTATGCGAATGCATATTGATTCTTTACCTTCCAAATGCTTTTGAAGAAAGAGGAATAAATATTTTACTGCTGGCCTCACATTTTTGTTTAATGAAGCAGCCATGGTGCAGAATTTTTCCCAATCAATCTGAAGTAATGTGTTCCAGTGGGGGAATCACATAAATGCATAACCTCTATTTAAATTTTTAAGTGGATATGGTAATCTAAATAGTCTCACACTGGTCAGACTGAAAGATCCTTACACACATTAATTTGTACACCATACTGTTATTTAAAGACATCACCTATGCTTCCCCCATCACATTCTCTCAGAAAATGTTGTGCCCTGTTCCTCACATCCATGGGAAACACATCATCATGAAGGAGGGTGGGGTAGAAGCAAGTGGCCAGGACCTGAAAGCACAGCAGTACAGTATATTCCAGTTACATAGGTACATGCCCCTACAGTTGAGTTTTGTTAAAGACACATTGCTTGACCAACAATCTGAAACATCTAGCCAATGTACCAAAACCAGGACAGCTTCATTGGAAGATACCCCAGTGTGAACATTAGCTGCCTAAGTAAGCTAGCTAGCTAAAGTGTTGGTGAGTTGCTTTACTGTTTCCCAGCCCTGGTCCGAGCACACTGACCTAATTTCACAATTACATAAAGCATTGCCCGTGAGCAAATATTCCATTTCTAAACTGGTTAACAGTAAAACTCCAGTTCTATACTGATGAACTGTAATATTCCAGTTTTAAACTGGTTTACTGTAAAACTGCAATTTTAAACAGGTAAACTGTAATACACTACAGGTCAACTGTAATACTCCTGTTCTAAATTGTTGACCTGGAAAATTCTACACTGCTAAAAAAAAAATAAAGGGAACACTTAAACAAAACAATGTAACTCCTGTAAATCACACTCATGTGAAATCAAACTGTCCACTTAGGAAGCAACTTTGATTGACAATCAATTTCAAATGGGATAAACAACAGGTGGAATTTATAGGTAATTAGCAAGACATCTCCAATTCTGCAGGTGGAAACCACAGACCACTTCTCAGTTCCTCTGCTTTCTGGCTGATGTTTTGGTCACTTTTGAATGCTGGCGGTGCTTTCACTCTAGTGGTAGCATGAGACGGAGTCTACAACCCACACAAGTGGCTCAGGTAATGCAGCTCATTCAGGATGGCACATCAATGCGAGCTGTAGCAAGAAGGTTTGTAAAAACTCTATTTCTATACTTGTTGTCCAAATCGACAAAACATTACATTCTCCACAACATACACTCTCATTGTGTTATATAATGTATTTTAAAGTTCTTCTGCTAGTCTGGGAATTATGGAATGATTTAGGCCCAGAGTATATTGCAGAAACCTTTTAATCATTCCTATCTTTCACATAAGTTCTCTTTCTTGTTTTCATATGCTTTAAAGTTTTTTCTCACTTTTTCCTTGTAAAGTCCTGTTTTATTTGTGTTGTCTTTATATAAAGATGATATGACCCCACAAATAAAGAAGCTTACCTGCCGGACAAATGTAAGGGGTTTTAATCCCAAGCTGTGGGGGTCACCAGATGAGACATCAAGCAATTCTTTATAGGGTTTTACTGAACCCTGCAAAACACATGAAAGAGTATCAGACATTCCCACCATAAACCACACTTAACATAAGTGCAATTTCTGTTTGAAAGAAACAAACCATATGTAAAGAATGAATACAACATAATAAGGTGTAGGAACAGAGATGGCACTACAATTCTTGAACATACTATAATAGCCACTAGGGGTGGGAATCGCAGTGTATCTCACAATATGATTCAATATGAGATACATGTACCACAATAATAATATATTGATACATAGATTCTGCTAAAAATGATATGTTGCACAATAATGACATAGAGATACATCGTAAAAATACAGGAATGCATTATTTACATAAATAATGGCAATGTTATTGTTACCTTTCCCGTTTTTGCTTTGCTTTTACTGCGGGTGGAAATGCATTGAAACTGCTACTTCAGTTCCAAGATTTCCACCTATTTTCCACCTCTATTCCCACCTATTTCCCTGCACCAGACACTGCATAGTCCACAATGCATTGCTCTCTGTGAAAGATGCCTTCTACTTTAGCCAGTTAGTTTAAACCCTGAGTATACCAGACGAATTATGGATTTACTTCTCTCTGATCTAAATTATTGTTGAGGACAGTTCAGCGAACATTAGATATTGGTGGGAAGGCACAATTCTACACACTTGGATTATTGGGTTTTTCACCCTTTTTCAAAGAAGCTCATCCGCGATGCGTGCTTACTCATGTTGACAGGGTTCCCTGTGCAGGAAAGAGATGTGCAGAGATACAGCAATCACAAAATAATCCACACTCTGTTATGTCAATGTTCTAAAAGCCAAAGTCAGGCTGTAGATTTAAACGTGGTTGGGGCGTCTCGGCTGAGCTTTCTCTGCTGTCTGTCTGTTGGTAAGTTAATCTTCAGCTTTCACCCAAGTCTTCTGCACTCAGTCGAGCAGCACCACCCAGAGGAGAGAAGTAGCAGCGGCACTGGTGAGTCAAATTGGCAGCAAATTTTTATTAATTTAAATATCGATATTGTCGTCGACGTATCTATTATCATTTCGCGTGAGCAAGGACAACAATATATTGACAAATTGGTATTTTGTCACACCCCTAATAACCAATTGCCTTTACCACAGAACTTCTCTCTATATATATATTTCTCTCATGCACACACACACAGTACTCACAGTTCTACATGGTTGCATTTTCACAGACAACTGTGTGAACTGTTGCAACACTGTTAAAGTAAACAGCATACGTGTTCAAGGGGAAATGCTACACTATTTCTCAAAACTACCTTGTTCCAATTTGCTTTACAAAGTTCTCTCAGTATAAAAACTGATTAAAGCAAAGTCAAGTGCTTTGTCAAATACTTACAAACAATATCCTGGAAAGAATATTAGATGAAATTACACTGTATAATAAAGGCATGCATACCTCATGAATTCATGAAATCTTTTTATGACCAGTGTGTTTTAAACCACCAGACACCTGATTCTGAGGGTTTTTGAGAAACACCTCTTGGTAAATTTGTTTCTTTTCTCTGGTTACAGATTGAAGACAGAATGACTTGAGAGAGGAGATACTGATAATCATTACAAAGGTTGTACATTATAAGACATAACTTGCAAGGTTTTTTTAATTGTCCTGTTTAGTCAGGACATATCTCTCATGAAGGTCGTTGTTTCTTTTTTCCATCTTGTAGCAGCACAATGTCTTTAATTAGTTATGGGTTAATGTAATTTTCAAATCATTGCATTCTGTTTATATTCACATTTTATGCAGCTACATACTGTGTTAAGTTGAAATATGATCCCGTAGTTAATGCTTTTTAAAAAAACAAACGAAATCTAACTTACAGTAGCTTAAATTAACAAGAAAAATCAAGCTGCTATTTTCATGTACAATGTTTCCTTAGATGTTAAATTACTAAATGTCTAAATTACTTTTTAGATGTATGAGCTAAGATCTGCATCTCTTCTGTCTTTCACTTTTTCCCTTTTAATTTAAATTAAACACTGAATTAATGTGTCTCATTTGTCAGCAAATGCTATCCAGCCCTTTTCCAATCAATTAGCTCCTTCATTTTTGGGGTCTACAGCTACAGCCTCAACTAGCCCTTATGGTTTCTTGGCCTTTGTGTAGACCTACTCAAAGAATTAATTTTAGAACTGATATCTTAACCTCAGCTTCGTACATTTTTGTCTAAAACGTGTGTAATATGTGGCTGAATGATATAAAATGTAGTTAAAGAAATAAAAAATGTAAGTAAATAATGAAAGCACTTCACTAAAACTCTGAAGAAACGCAACCAGTGTTTTTCCAGTGAACTGTCTTACCTCTTTCATCTCTGCACAAATTTCAAACGCTCGTCTGCCTATGATGCTATGCTCTGATGTCTGGAAACTGTTCACAACTGGGTTGATCTCTCTCAGGACAGACATTTTTTTGTTCTCTTTCCAAAATGGTTCCCAGAAGCTCCTCAGGACAACACTGTGTACGTCTTGGATGAAACTCCCAAGCTTATCTCTAAAAGTATCGGCCTCTTCACTGTAGGTCTGTTGGAACTTGACTGAGCCAAAAAGTATTGTCTGAGGTTTGTCAGGGAAACATGATCAGGACTTATGGTTCACTAGACATTCATTCATTTATCACTTTCTGGTTTGTTCTGGTTGGAGATGAGCAGGGAATCTGGGAGTAAAGTTCTTGCTGGTGGATACAAATGCTTGAGTTATTAACAGAGAATCTCTTCTATGAATAAATTACTGTTCCATACCTGCCTGGCTTGCGTTTCAGTTACAACTTGATTGACTTATAAGCCATGTTAACTTTCACCATAAATGTTTCACATCTGAAAATGTTTTGCCAGTACAGTATTGAATTCTATGAATTGCATTTATAAAGCCAAAAACAAAATTCATTGCAGATTCTGAGAAAGATAGCAACGAACTTTCTATTTTTAATCAAATCTACAAACTTATATTTATATAAAAAAGACTTCTCTAAAAGTAAATATCACAGAAAACAAAAAAAATCCTTCAGTTTTGGATGAGTTTGATATATGTGTAAACATTGTGGAATTTTCAAAAAATGCCATTCCTTCTCCAAATGTTCTACAAAAGATCTATTTTTGAATATTTTTGTATTTGCTATCATGATGTCAAAAAATACCTATCACCTTGTCACCTACAACAGTCTAGCTCCACCCATTCATGGTGAAGATATAAGGACTGCTGCATCCTGAATTGCTTTTTGAACAAGGTATCATTTAGGTCCTACAGACACCAACAAAAACAGCTCTGTTGTATGTGTTTTGCAGTGTAAATGTCAATTAAAATACAAAAAGATTCCAATGAAATGTGTGATAGCATACAAAAAATGTAAAAAGTGTGCAAATAATTCAGAATGAAGACTTACTAATGCATCTTAAATAGATTATACCGCTGGAATGGAATGAAATGACATTGGTCCTGGGTCATCTTACTAGTGTCTTACTGGTGTACGACACCAATAGCACTGTTACAGGAAACCACATAGTAGTGGAATCACACCTACTATGATCCAACTGCAAATGGCAAGCTAAAGAGCCCTAACCAAAATGCATTTGCTCTCCAGCTCTTCTTCATTAGATCATCAAGCTTAATCACTGGAGCTCCAAGAACACCAAGCGATGAATCTTATCAGCTAAAATTATATCATTAAGAAAGAGACCCAACATGTTAACTGGTCCTCAAATATAAACCAAGACACTTACATTGGAGGAAGTAATTATTACACATCTGACTGATTATGTCTATAATTTTGTCTATAATTTGAATGGTAGGATTATTTTAATAAGTATCTAGAAAATCGCATTATATAAAATATATGAATTGATTTGCATATCATTGTATGAAATAAGTATTTGATCCCCTATCAACCATTAAGAGTTTTGGCTCCCACAGACCAGTTTGATAATTCTCATTTAAATTAAAGTCACCTGTCTCAGCTAGTCACCTGTATAAAAGACACCTGTCCACAGACTCAATCAATCATTCAGAATCTGGCCTCTCCACCATGGGCAAGACCAAAGAGCTGTCTAAAGATGTCAGGGACCAGACTGTAGTGCTGCACAAGGCTGGAATGGGCTACAAAAGCATAAACAGGAAACTGGGTGAGAAGGAGGCAACTGTTCAAAATGGAAGAAACAGAAATTGACCATCAATTGACCTCGGTCTGGGGCTCCACACAAGATCTCACCTCGTGGGGTGAGGATGATCATGAGAAAGGTGAGAGACAGAACTACACACAAGGAGCTTGTTAATTATCTCAAGGCAGCTGGAAGCACAGTCACCAAGAAAACCATTGGTAACACACTGCTGCAGGAATGGATTAAATTCTGCAGTGCCTGCAAAGTCCCACTGCTCAAGCGGGCACATGTGAAGCCAATGAACACCCAAATGATTTAGAGGGTGCTTAGGAAAAGGTTCTATGATCAAATGAAAGCAAAATCAAGCTCTTTGGCCTCAACTCAACTTGCCGTGTTTGGAGGAAGGCAAATGCTGACTATGACGCCAAGAACACCATCCCCAATGTCATGCATGGAGGTGGAAACGTTACTCTTTGGGGATGTTTCTCTGCTAAGGCCACATGAGTGAATGGATGGTGCCAATCTTGAGTGACAACCTCTGAAAACACTGAAAATAGATCGTAAATGGGTCTTCCAGCATGACAATGACCCAAGCATACAGCCAAGGCAACAAAGGAGTGGCTCAAGAAGAAGCGCATTAAGGTCATGGAGTGGCCTAGCCAGTCTCTGGACCGTAATCCTGTAGAAAACCTGTGGAGGGAGCTGAAGCTTCGAGTTGACTAGTGACACCCTCAAAACGTTAATGACTTAGAGCTGATCTGCAAAGAGGAGTGAGGCAAAATTCCCTCTGCTATGTATCCAAACCTGGTGATCAACTACAAGAAACTTCTGACCTCTGTGCTCACCAACAAGGGTTTTGACATCAAGTACTAAGTCTTATTTTGCTAGTGGATTAAATTCTTCTTTAACTCAATGAAATGCAAATCAATTTATATATGTTATCTAATGTGATTTCCTTTTTGATATTCTATCTCTCACTTCTAAAATAAACCTACTATTAAATTTATAGACTTAATTTCTTTGTCAGTGAGCAAACACAGGGTCAAATAATTATTTCCTCTACTGTATGTTACCGCTGTTACTGTTAATGGCCATGGTGGTCTTTTTTAGCAAGTTTTCTAACAAGATTTCTACTCCTACATATACTTTTCTGAAAACATGACCAGACTGTCTCCCTGGAGAGGAAATTCTGTCATATGCTGTTTATAATATTAAAGAAACTTTGTCACATTCAGATTGCCCTTCTTGTCTTGTTTTGGGCACATGTTCTTCAAAATGCACAGGCCTGAAAGGGGAGTCATATTCTGACAACCTTGACCTCTTTGACTGACTGTTTGATTGTATGACCAGAACCTCACTACTTCAGTCCTTTTGGAAAACACTGGAGATGTTTCATCATTTATGTTTAATTATTAACAGTTTAAACATTTTTTAACTTTTTATTTTGGGAGATTGGGAAATAAATTTTGGCAGTGGGGTCACCACAAATATTATTTCAGCAGTCAAATATACAAAAAGGATCTCGACTACTGTCATTTCCCACACATCAGTACAGATGGCCTACTTGGCAATGCGATATGCCAGTTTTGTTAGTACTAGTTTCACAGTGTATTTGTTCTTGCAACCCCTTGATCAATTTCCCGAAAAACAAGTTGTGATAATCATTGACCAGAATTCCCGCTGTTCAGATTGTTGGGGGAAATTCCCATCGCTGCAAGATATAGACAACATTTGCCTCAAAGATTTCTGTCATATAAAGACGATTCGAATGTGGACTTCACTTGCCCACTTGTGCATCCTGTTTACGGTGTAGTTATGATTCATCTGCTTGAAGTGCTGCTGCTTTTTATGTCTTGCATGGCAGCAACAACTTTGGGTAACGTTTATTCTGTATTGGTTTTGAGACTCAGACAGGATATCTATGAATAACACTCAAGTTTCCAGGAGGGTGGGAAATCCCCCCTATATACAGGTCCTTCTCAAAAAATTAGCATATTGTGATAAAGTTCATTATTTTCTGCAATGTACTGATAAACATT
>JBBIGC010151141.1:0-18187 GCA_037576955.1 Lepidarchus adonis | reverse complement strand
CTCTCTCTCTTTCTCTCTCTCTCTCTCTCTCTCTCTCTCTCTCTCTCTCTCTCTCTCTCTCTTTCTCTCTCTCTCTCGCCCATTCTCTTTTCTTTACTTAGGAGCCACAGTGGAGAGCACTCTGGATGGAATTAGTATTAGACCAAACCTGTTCCCTGAAACCTCACATAAACTTCCAGACATCAACTTCTTTTTCCGGTCAGTGCATTAAAAGGACCTTAGTTATGCTGCCATAGAGAGTCTTGCTGGAGCTCCCATGTGCACATAGGCCACAATTTTCACAAATCAATCATCTCTGTTGAGATACCAGTGATCCTGTCCTGCTCTGCTGCTTGGATCATGTTGATACAGACCAGTCTTAATACACTTGAACCCACTCACTCCTACAGAGGAGAGCCCATACAGGCAGAACCATGCTCCACCTAACTGATCGTGACTGGATGAGCCCCACCTGTACACAAGGAAGTGCCAGCGCCTCTTTAAACTGAAATCATTAATACTTAATTTTTTTCTTTCATTTTTATTCTTTTTCTTTTGTTATTTCTATCCAGTGTCAACCAGAGGAGGATGGGTTCCACTTCTGAGCCTTGATTCCTTCTTAGGGAGTTTTTCCGCGCCTCTGTTGCCTTTGGCTTATTATGGGCTCGGACCCAGATTCTGTAAAGCTGCTTTGTGACAACGTTAGCTGTAGAAATAGAAATAAAACTGACTTGACTTAAATAGGAAATAAAAGACATCAAATAATGCATTTTATAAAACAATGTTTTTTCAGTATCTACCAACTATGTAAAAAGATGCTCCTGGAGCTTTTAAGTGTATTAAAGTGATGTGTATTACGCTTCAGTCTTTACAATTCTCATGCTAGTGACCCGTTGCTGTATTTCAAGTGTATTTTGCTCTCTGTCCAAGTTCTCCCCAGATTACAGCGTCCTGTGAGCATGGCCGCAGTGCAGTCATCAGCCTGCGCTGCAGCCCTGAAAAAGGAGAACGTGGAGAGCTCACTGTGTCAAGGTGTGTGTGTCTGTGTGAGTGCTTGTCCACTCTAACTTATCCCAAAGGTATTGGATGATACTTCATCACTTCAAAGAATGCAGTGCCACTGCTTCACATCATTATTAGATAATATTTTGTAACACAACACTGGTGTCTTAAGGAGAGGTGAGGTCACTAACAAATTTTCAAAGGTTTTATTAGACATAGAGAAAATAGAAAAATTACAGTTAAATGTTAAAGGTTTTGTGGAAAGCAAGATTCTTCTATTGGTGGGATCCCAGAAGGAGTTAGAGAGAGAGAGAGACAAGAAATTTGTGGAAGTCAGACTGAATTTTGTTAGGAGTCTTCTGAAATTCCAAATAGATGGGCATGTCAATGGGCGTGTGATTTAGTCAGATTTAGTTAGAGCCACAGAGTCTGGATGACTCAGCAGTTTGGAGAGTCGATCAGTTGATGTGATGTGTGTTCGTACGTGTGTAAATCAAATGATGCCATTTCAACCTTGAAGGCCATGAACAAAACATCTTTATGATAACAAAGCTTTAGCTTTTGGAGACTGAAAGGTACAGCTTACAGTGAGTCAGAGTTACAATGTGTCAGGGGGCCTTACATGTTCTGTGACCCTAGAAACAGCAACACCAATTGCCTTATGTGCGTTTAACAGATTTGTTGTCTACCCCAATGAATATCACTGTAAACAACAGTCTATATATGTTTTTGTGTGTATGTGTGTTCAGTAAGTGTCCTGCAGGCACATGTGATGGCTGCATGTTTTATTTTCTGTGGGAGAGTTCCAGTGCCTGTCCAATTTGCACTGAAGCAGACTACCACTCAATAGAGGGCGCATGCAAGGGAGACATGCAGGTAGATCACTTCTCCTATTTACAAAAACATTTTATTTGCTCCCTATTTTCTGCCTGATTTAGTCATTTGCAATTTCACCCACTAGATAGAACTTCTCCTATCACACAGTACCACCAGCACTTTCAAGATTCTTTCAAGTCTTAATGCGATGCAATTGAACAGTATAACATATGGGGATAGTGCTGACTGCCAAAACATCAGCTAACAGATGCTAGCGCTGGATATTCATGGATTTTTACCAAGTTTGACTGAAGTAACTCTTGAACTTTCACCATTTGTTGCTCTAGGACACACTGTACGTGTGGAATGAGCCAAAGCTGTGCACTAAAGGGGTGTCACTTCCTGAGAAGATCTCCGTCCCATGTGAAGCAGTCCCCCTGTGGCTCAAAGTCGGAATAGGGGTTGGAGCATTCATGGCTGTCCTTCTCGTTTCCCTCACATGTTACTTCTGGAAGAAAAACAAGAAGTGAGCAACCTGATTCACTAAATACCTAGTGGCAGTAATAACAGACTTAATTGCTGACTTTCTCTGCCACTCTTTACAGGTTAGAGTATAAGTATTCCCGCCTCGTGATGTCGGCTAATAAGGAGTGCGAGTTGCCAGCGGCTGACAGCTGTGCACTGGCAGAAGGAGAGGGGGAGGAGAATGAAGACGATGTCGTTTACTCAAATGCTCCATCGCTACTGGGCAAACTGAAGGCTATTGCCAGCAAGGTTAGCAACTGCACTTAGTATATGCAAATACACTAAACGTTATAATGAACATACAGGTAAACATCAGGAACACTTTAGGTCAAATATCAGCAAGTGAGCAGTTAGTGTAAACGGGACAATCTACATTGTATTATATTACAAGCCCAATTCCAAAAAAGTTGGGACACTAAAATGTCAGTGAAAACAGAATGCAATTATTTGCACATTTCATAAACCCGTATTCACAATAGAACATAGAAAACAGAAACAGAATCACATGTTGAAAATGAGAGTTACATGAACAATATTAGCTAATTTAGAATTTGATGGCAAAATGTTGGGACACAGCAACAAAGGGCTGTAAAAGTAAGTGGTAACTAATTTGGTAAATTGGCAACATGATTTTTTGAGGATGATTTAGGGTTAAACATAATTTAGTCTTTAGATGACTCCCAGCATCTCTATAGGGACAATATCTGCAGAAAAAGAAACAAAATGAAAGGAAATTGAATCATGCATGGGTGCTACTAGAAACATTGGGCATTGATTATTATATAAAAATAATTTTTTATATAGTGTTCTTTAAATGCTGGGCTTATGGAAAAATTCCTACCCACAAGTCCATGTCTGTAACACAATCTATTCTGAAATTGGTCACACTTTTTATTGTACACCTTTCTCCTGTAGGGTTGCAGAGTGTTGGGGTACTTTGAACATTGTAGCCTACTTGTGGACTATCATATTTTTTTGTTTTAAAAGCTTATTATAGACACAATATTTAAGAAATAGCTGGCTGGTGGGTATGGGTACTGGTATCAGATCAGAAAAAATGGCATTATGTCATCTGTATTTACCTTTTACAAACAGAAATGACATTAGATATTTATTTTATTTTTATTTTTATTAGGGTCAAATTGTTACATTTATTTCATGATAAATTGACACTAAAATCAAAATAATAGAACCTGTGTATAAATAACAATTACAGTAGATATTTTTGTATTTACTTATGTAGCACTTAAGAGAAGTCATTAACACCACCTGAACAGACATTTGAGTCTGCACTTACCTACATATTCTCCTCCTGTTATGCCTTGCTACTGCAAAGAAGTCCTTACTTGTATGAGCAATCATTGATTTACTATACAAAAGTGAATGTTATGCAGGACAATACACTGCCTGTCCAAAAAAAATCACCACCTGGATTTAACAAAGCAAATAGTTAAGAGCCTCCCATTAAAAGAGGCTCTGACTAACCACCTTCACAGTGGCCCTTGGAAAGAGATAATCAGTGTTATTCACTTCACTTGTCTGTGGTTTCAGTGTTCCAGCTGATTAATGTATCCAATGTTAGCAGATGCGCACTTAAATCTGTATTTAAAGTTGATCTATATGAAGTACTGTATATCTTCCAATAGTAGCCCCGGCATTTATTCAAAAAAATTATTCAGACACTCTGGCGTTTAATAGAGACAGACATTTGTTGGAGACGGGCTATTATTCTCTTTACAGACAGAATGGTGATGGTATTTACGACCACAAAATGTCTTGCAGCTTCTTATCATTTATTATGACAGAAGATAAAACATCACAACTAAAATCATCCCTATGTCTGTTCGGTGGTGATACTTGTCTGTGATTGGCTGTTATTGTGGGAGTGGTTTAGCACTGAATGCAACGATAAGTTTAAACAGAGCTGCTTAATATTCGTCAATAACCCTCAGATATCACGACAGAAATGAATAATTACATGCGTTACACTGATATAACTGTCTTCAGAAATCAGAGGTTTGTTTTAAGCCGTTTCATACCTTTTAGGGAATAAATTCTGTTAAAACACGGAGGTAGAAAGTGAACGCTTGCAGACACGTGTGCCCGTGAAAGAACTACTATTGGAGTCTATTTGTTGAAACATCTCTTCAAACCCGGCGTTTATTGGAAACGGGCGTCAAGAAGAAATGGGCTATTATTAGAAGACATACAATATTTGAAAGATATTATAGAAGCAAACTAAACAAGAGCATGTAAATAAATAACGACAGCATACTAAAAGTCTCTCTCTTGTCTGAAACAGGGAGACGGGGAGAGTAGTGAATCTGTCCAGCTGAAATCCTCTCAGGCAGAGAGATGGGTGTGGGGATAGTGCACTGGACTCAGGAAGAGGAAATTCTCCACACAGGGGAGGGTTAAAAGAGACTTCTGCTTGTCGGGCATCTGGGCTGTCCAATATCTCTGCATTCATTTCTTACCCTGCTTCAAGATTGGACTATCCTCAGAGATTTCTGTTTACAATTGTTTCACAATGTCTTTAGGTTTCATATGCAGCATGCCAGATGAACTTTGCTTTTTAATTCAGGCATTCATGCATTGATTACTGAGCACATACATACATACATACATACATACATATATACATACATACAATAGATTTTTAATATTTTTTTCTTTTTTCTTTTTTTGAGAAAATGCTGTGTCCAAAGCAAGATACTATGTAAAATGACCTGCTATGGGCTTCAGCGGCTCAGCAGACGTCTATAAATGGGCTTTTCCAACATTTATCATGTGCTAACATATGATAAATGATAGTATGTCATCTCATATCTCACCTAGGGTTAGTTTACTACTGTATTTCCCCAATGATAGGACGCCCCACATTATTGGCCTCTCCATACTATAAGCTGCAGAAAATGCTCATTTATGTTTTAAAACTCTTTTCTCTTTAAAAGATAAACCTCCCCGTGTTATTAGCCACAGTGTTACTGAATTTACAGATCTGAAGTAAAAGCATCTCATTTGACACCTGAAGACTTTTGCAGCTCTACACCGGTAGTGACATTATACCGTAATTAACTGTGGACAATTAAATTAATAACATTTTGAACTTACCAAAATCAAGCCGCAACGCAATAACTACGCTGCAAAATTTAATCTCCAGGTCATTGCTTTCATGAAGCAACACCTGCAATATCTGAGAGTATATATGGAAAAAACTGTGTTTGACAGAAGTGACAACAAAGCAGCACAAATCGAGTTGTTCGGTGACGATGGCAATGTTTACGGATCTGATTTTGAAGAATTTGGAGAAAGGTATCTTTGCTTTGCGTTGCTTTTCAAACTGTCTGTTGCTGCAGTAAACAATATATTAAAATTCAACTAATTATTTAGGGACGTCGTCTTTTTGTGCACTGAATTATACTTTTAGTGAATGTGTTTGTCGAATTGATGTATAAACTGCGACCTATTGTTGGGGAAAGACGGTACTGTGTCCTGATTTTAACATTGTGCGTAATGATGCATTTCTGCAATAGGTAAATGACATTGAATCGGGAGGTATGGTGGCGCAGTGTTCATCACTGGTATTTCACAGTTAGAAAGTCCTGGATTGGTTACCTGCTGGACAGACAGGGTCTTCCCTGTGCCAACAAGGGTTTCCCCTGTGTCCAAAGGGTCAGGAGAACTAAGGAACTGCTTGGATAGCAACCACCCCTCCTTGTGATCCTAGTTAGGATAAGTGGTGGATATGTTAAAATGTTGAATAGTTTGATCTCAAATAAAGTGCTAGGCCTCATGAAAACATGGCAGGTCATTTTACTCTGTATCTTACAGAGCCAACAAAGGTTTGTGTCTCCAGAAAAGTGGAAGTATCTTACTTCAGAAGCATGTTTTTCATAAACTCAAATAATATTTTCAAAAAGTTAAAAAATGGAAAAAATAAGAGGAAAAATCTTAGAAACACCTCACCGCATACTTAATTCAACAGGATATAAGGATGTAAACTTTCATTCATTGATGAGCACTCACAAAACCGCACAACAACCAGATATGTCTTCAGTGACAGGGAACATAATTATACCACTTTGTTTTTTTGGGGGTTTTTTGCAAGCTGTATTGACTCCATACAACAGATCGTGGCTCCAGGCTTTTTCTTTACTTATTTCTATTTAAAATGTTATGGAAATGGAAATATATGATCAGAACAAAAGCTCTTATCTTCATAAAAGTGACTTTACTGAAAAGGGACAAGGGTATTGAACTTTCTGTTGTTTGTCAGGCCATCACAAAGTGATGGGATTTAAAAAGATTTTTGACAAAGATGGAGATAGAAGATTTTGTTCTGATAGTAATCATCTGAACCTTTCCCTGGGAAAGTGAATGTAGAGTCCCTTTAAAACTCAATGGAAAGAAAAATGGTTGAACCTTGAGGATGTTTTCCCATGTGAAAATGGAATATATTGAAATACATTGCCAATATATTACAACATAGAAATAGAATAGATTAGAATACATTGGAAAACAATACATTTTATTGCTAATATATAAAATTTTTGTATGGGATTGCATCTTTAAGGATACATTAGGAGACAACACCAATGTCCCCCAAAAGTAAATATGTGCTATTAAAAGCTTTTATATATAATATTTTTTAAGCATGGTCACACATTTACATCTGATGCAACAAATCTGTGCAATAATGTATTGTACCTCTGTAAATCCCACAAAACCACAGACACTTCCAACACTGCTTAGGAGCTAAAATGTGTCTGAAGATTCACTGCATCACAAATGTTTTTTTTTCAGTCTTTTCCAGATTCACTGATTTATTTTCACATGTTAATAAGCGAGAGCACTGCTGACTCGCCCAAAGATGTGTCTGACAGGTTAGGTTCATTCATTGACCTCATCCAGCCAACAGATGGCAGCAGAGGCAGCATTAGTTGCTCCATGTGGACACGCCCCCCTCTAAAGCCCTGCCCCTTTACTATAACCATGGATACTGTGGAGGACAAGAGCCAGTACTGTTTACTATTTTCTATTTTGTATAGTTGTGTATTTTGAGCTGTAAAGAGTTCTTGTTGGAAATATTTCTAATTGTTTTTTCTCCTCCCTGACTGCTGTTCAGCTAATGCTTTATTAAACTTTCAGAGTGCTTTACACTGAGTGAATTCTGCAATTATTCTAAAGTATTGTTTAATTAAAATGCTAGGTCATTTAAGAGTGGTGATATGAAATTCTAGACAATGAATATTGTTCACAGTGGTGGTGATAGGAACCAGACATCAAATATGAAATATGTAAGTGACTTATGCAGCAGTGGTGATGAATACACTGCCTGATATCTGACAGTTTTCTGATTTGAACTTTGAGAAGGCTTTGGTCTACATCACATTTGTCATTCATGGTGTATGGGTACATGCACAGCATTTAAAGCTGAAACAGGAACTAGGCTACCCAAAGAAATGGTCAAGATTTACAACTATTTTACCATAATCACATGTAAAACATATAGATTCACTAATAGTTTGGGTAGAAAATAATGTGCTGTAGACAATAAATGTTTAAAATTTGGCATTTTCTAAAATTCTAGCATTGTCTATAAGCCTCACCAATTTTTACTATAATAAAAGTCTACTGATCTAATGAGAAACCCTTTTTATTAATATAATTATATTTTTACCCATGAAAAAAAAATAATGTAATAATTAATTTCATTAATTTCTTCAGTTGTTTTCCCTTTCTTCAAATTTTGGTTTTGTGTAGTGTTAATATAGGGCTAGCACAATTTTTTGGTCCTACATAAAAAGAAATTGAGTGCTGCAGATATTTTGACAGCATGTTTTCCCCAAAAGGATTAAAAAGTGTTAAGATTTACTGCAGATAAATTATATACATTACATTACTCCATTTAATAATCACAGTAGTGGTCATACTTTTCATTTATTTTATATTCAGTGGTTTTATTTCATAGGTAGAATTTTCAGTACTATGTACTTAGACACAGATACATACAGTGGTGCAACAAGTATTTGGCACAGATTCTGCAAGTTGTCCCACTTAAAAAGATGAGAGAAGTCTGTAATGTTCTGTGAGAGACAGATTATTAAAAAATTCAGGAAATCACATTGTATGGTTGTTAAAGAATTTATTTATAGAATGGTGCAGAAAATAAGTGTTTAGCTCCTATAAACAAGTAAGAATTCTGGCCTCATAGACCTGTTACTTCTTTTAAAAGCTCATCTATCCTCCACTCATTACCTGTAGTAATGGAACCTGTTGGAACAGGTATTCTGTATAAAAGACACCTGTCCACACCTTCAAACAGTCAGACTCCAACCTCCACCATGGCCAAGACCAGAGAGCTGTCTAACGACACAAGGAGTAAGATTGTACACCTGCACAAGACTGGGATGAGCCAGATGAAGTGAACCTATGATAAAAATTACAGACTCTCTCATCTTTTTAAGTGGGACAACTTGCAGAATCAGTGGCTGCCAAATACTTTTTTGCCCCACTGTAGATAAAGTACTATGTTGACATTATCTATGGGATACCTACTGAGCCTGTTTTAATGGTTTCAGGAAGTTTCCTACTTGTGGAGCCCCCAGCTACTACAATATTTTACTTAGAGACATCTTCTATATGATCTTCGCTTGGACAACTTGATGAATCCCATAATATTTTTAGGCCATTCCCCTGGTGGCTTATGGGTCTTATGTGACTGCTTATATTATTTATACACAGTTGAGACACTTCTTTAGTTTCATCTACTTTGTATGTACACTTATTGTCTATTTTATCAGCTCCACAGACCATATAGACACACACTGTCTAGTTTTGCCATTTTCTTTCCTTCTTTCCTTTTGGCTGTACTGACAGGACCCTACCTAAATATTGATGAAACGATCCTGGCTCAGGAGCAGGCAACAAAGGAGAAATTACCATTGAAGAAGCAGAAAATAAATCGCTGCATCCCTGAGGGAGGCCATGGCTTTGAATGGTATCAGATACTGTCTCGAGCAACAGAATATGCCAAGAACACACCAGGGACAGTAAACGGTCAATAAGTATTCTACACTTCAGTGTGTTTATGGTATATGAGCTTATGAGGCTTTTTCCAATAATATCTCTTGAAGTGCCATTCTCTTTGTTCGTGTTTCCTTTGAAGAAAACTCTTTATCGATCTCATCCATCTCTCTCCATCTTTCTCCACCAAGCATCTCACAATCTGTCCTTCCTCTATCTTTTCCAAATGAGTGCACTGGGATGGCTCGTTGGCCCCAGCAGGGAAGGTACACTTTGAAAAGATCAGTGAGCGCCAGTATAAAAGAGAAAGAGAGAGAGATACAGTGTAAAGAGTCACTGGTCAACAAAGGCCTGAGGCAAAAATGATTGTCAGTCCATGCAGCAGCCCTTTCTCTGCCCACTCATGACATGTACACAGACAAACAAGCCGACACAGACTCTTATGATAAACAGCAATATGTTCATCTTATATTTATGGCTACATAAGGTCAAGTGAACAAGAACACAACTGTACAGTTTACATGCTTTATGAGCAAATATATGAGCAAAGTGTGGTGTGTGTGTGGGATAAACAGCAAGAAAAAGTGAGAATGTGTATGTCGGGTACATTCTTGCACAAATAGAAAGACTTCTGCAGCAACTAGGAACTGCTGTATCAAAACCACGATGGCTGATTGAATCCTCCTGTGAGGGAAGCGTACTTGCTACTCTAAAATTCCTTTCATCCAGTCTTTCTTCCTCCAACAGTCCTCAAAGCCGCTTCAGGCCTAAAACGGCTTCTTTTTTCTTTTCTTTTTTTAAGCAGTTTTTGGAATACATTTTCATTATACAGTATTTAAAAAATCTTACAGGCTTTCTGAGACCATGTTCCTCAGAACTGGAAATATCCAGGAATGGAAAGAAGCAGAAAGTAGAAGGGCATATAATGCAGCTTTGGGAATTTGTTGTTTTCATTTCTTCTTTTTCCTTTTTCTTTAAACAAATAAACACCTTTGGCAGATCTTCTAGGCATCATATTTCTTTCCCGCTCTGTGGATCTGCTGGTACAGGGTCATGGAGAACGCCATGCCAAGAAGCTGCAGGAGATGGAAAATTACATCATGTAAGCTGAGACAGAAGAAAGCATCATTTAAAGTGATCGCTCAGTAGAAAGAGGCAAATTTAAATAATTATTAGAAAATTACATTTCAATCTTGACTTGAAACTTTGCTACTTTAGTTTTGTACTGCGGCTATGCAGCTAATGCACTAGCGTAGCTAAGTAATGGATGATTATAAACGCAATAACTCTGTTTCAATCTGCAGACCAAAATAAGCAACAAACAGAGTTGAGTATACACTACTAGACTAGTTCATGTGGTTTCTGACGCTGTATGGCACACTAAGCAATTACAATGGACAAAGAGCATGTAGCATATCTAAACATGCTAGCAGCAGATATGCTAAAGCATAAATCATGCATGTAAAGTTGTTTATGTACACTTTAGATTATTTAACATACTGAGGAAGTACAAGGCAAGTGTGTGATGATTTATACATGTGGTTTGGATATTGCTAATTGCTAAGAAAATAAGCTTCTATGTGTAAGCTCCTCAACTAGCCTCATAGCGCCAGTGCACAACTACAGAAGCAAATCTGAATCAAACATTTCTTAGCTAACTGACAATTAAGAAGTGAAAGATGTGAAAATTATTTTTGGCTAATGCATCACTAAGATATTACTGAACGAGACATTTGAACCAATCGGTGTGCATTGTAGTAGTGTCTAGCAAACACCCAATATATGGGTCAATGTAGTTCTCAATGTAGTGCATTGTTTTCCTATTACATAATTTAACACATACACAACCTAGATCGCATTATTCTACAATAACTTCTTTTTTTTTGTAACTTACACATTATTCTATGATAATAATTTGCCCTTGCGAAAGGAGGACTTTAGAAATGTTAATTGTCAGCCTGTTTGTATACAAGTATATTATAGGGTTGAAACAGTGTTTCTCTTAGATATAACAGTGCATACAAATCAGACATTGCCATTTTGACAGTAGACATAACAACATTGCACAAATTGCCCAAACTTCAGTGTTTCCTATGGTGATGGGACATAGACAGTGACTAATTAATAATAATAAATTAGATTACAAGAAATAATGCAACTTCTTACAGTATAGAGTAAGTAGCACCTACTTAGATCAAAAGGTGCAGGATTTTTGCTGGTACCTCATGTTGCGAAGCTCACAGCAGGAGGCAAAGATTTCTCTTATAAAGCCCATTTACAGTCTTATGCAAAATTCTGGGCACCCCTTAATAAATAACGAATTTTGGTGATTTTGTAATGGAAAAGATGTTAACATGGTCTCTCTAGGACATAAAAAATACACAATATGTTCAGCAAACAGTAATGCATAGTTAGTTTTTATGCCATACATTTAACAAAAATAACATTATTATGGCCTGTCCAAAAGTCTGGCAAATTTCACAGCTTGCAAATGCTTTTTATAGCAACTAAACTGGGATTTTCTCTCATTCTTCTTTGCAAAAGGTTCTAGTTCTGTAATATTCTTTGGTCGTCTTGCATGCACAGCTCTTTTAAGATCTACCCACAAATGTTCAATGATGTTTCAATCAGGGGACTGTGATGGCCATTCCAAAACCTTCAGCTTGCATCTCTTGAGGTCGTGCATGATAGATTTCGAGGTTTGTTTAGAATCATTGCCCTGTTGTAGAAGCCATCCCCTGTAAAAAGCTTGTTTACAGATGGTGTGATGTTTGCTTTCAGAATTTGCTGGTATTTAGTGGAATCCATTCTTCCATCCACCTGTGCAATGTTTCCTGTGCAATTGACTGCAACACAACCCCAAAGCATAATAGATCCTCCCCCATGCTTAATGCTTGGTAAGGTGTTCTGTTCATGAAATGCTGCTCCTTTTTTCTCCAAACATGCTTTTGCTGATTGTGGCTAAAGAGTTCCATTTGAACTCCATCAGTCCACAGCACTTTTATCCAAAACACATCAGGCTTCTGTAGATGTTCTGTTGCATACTTAGGACATTGGAATTTATGATGGGGATGCAAGTAAGGTTTTCTTCTGCTTTGTGGGCATCAATAACCTTTATTTTCAGAGTCTTACACAGCTACTTAGAGGAACCCATGGTTGTTGAGTGATTTGTAAAGCTTTGAAACTGGCACCAGCTGACATTTAGTAATGACAACTATTAACATACATCAGATCTAACAAGCTGATTAAGGTCTGAAACCTTGTAAAAAGCATTTGAGACTTTGGAACTCTTAGGGTGCCCAAACTTTTGCCCAGTGCCATAATAATGTTTTTGGGTTTTTTTTGTTCATACTTTTGCATAAGACTGTATATAACAACAATATGTGTGTTTAGCAGTGTTGTCTGGAACATACCTGTATGACCAGCACGCACATAGCAATAGTGCCCAGCAGGTGCTTGTTGTCATCCAGCCAGTCCACAACCTTCTCATAGCACCCCTAGTGGTCAAAGCACACAAAGGCACATGATAGAATGCACCATTCTTAAAATCTCGCTGGCGGTAGTGGACATTCAGAGACAATATCATGTTTAATTCTGCCACCAGAGAAAGTTTTGATGCCCAAATTGTTTTAGTAGGAGCTTGTTACAGCAGTCCCCCTCTATATAGTGGATCACATTTCGCATCCCCAGCTATCCGCATGTGGACAGTATTAGAAAAGTGAACGCTAAGCTAATGTAATCTACTGAAAATATATAAACAGTACAGGTGTAGGCTAGGCTAATGTGATACATACATAAAACCCCAAAAATATTCACATAGGCTTCGCTAGTATACACTACATTACAGTACTAGCTGTAACTGTGATCTTTCTACAAATTCTACACAAAGTTTACCTTATGTGTTTAATTATGTCTAGAATGTGTTTAAAGAGTGTGGGAGGATAACGTAAGCCTTAATCCAAAAAATCAAAAATGAGGGACTGCTGTATTTTATAATCCTTTGGATGGGGATGATTCGCTAAACTTAAACTATGGACTCACACAGCGTTTATGAAAATGTTGTGAAATTCTCTGCAGTGGAAAAGGCGTAACTACAGTACCCTTGAGCAAGGTACCGTCCTGTTACACTGCTCCATGGGTTCTATTGATAGCTGCCCACTGCTCCATGTTCATGTGTGGCTCGGTTAAATGCAGAGGTCACATTTAAATTTTTTGTGTTGCCTTTTCACAACAACAAGTAGTCACCTTAAAAAATGATTCGCCCTTTTATTCAATTTCCATTACTGCAATAATTCTGAGTTCTAATAGCTCCCTTATGAGATTTACAGTGTTATGGTAGCACAAAGCTAACAGTGTTAATATAACAGCTGTATATGTCTTAAATGTTTTCTTATGTTCATGTTATAGCTGATAAAAAGTGCACCGCAGCTGTGAAATGCACTGTGCTTGTTCTGTGAGCTTACTGCAGTTAGGTAATGGTACTCATCAGCATTTTTACATTTAAATTGCAAGCTGGCCCATTTCATCTCCAATCTTCCAATGCTATAAAGGATAAGGCCTTTAAAAGGGGATGCTGCAATGCAGCAATGTGTGAGTTACTGACAGATCACAGTATTATTTATTTGTTAGCCCTCTTAACTAATATGATGGGAGCCATCACTGTCAAAATAAGAGCAACAACGTATTATTAGCAGAAAGATGGATCAAAAGGCAGGAATGGCTGCTTTATGGCCTTGAACATTGGAAGCATGAGAATATTCTAGGTCAGCTTTGCTGCACAGCAGGCACAACTCAGGTGTTCTGCTCATAGCTGTTCTCACCCGGGACCAGAAAACATTACTGGAATTACGCCCACACTCCTTATAATGCTCCTGACAGCATCTGTCTGGCACTGTCTTATCTGGCAGGGCATCATGCCAGTCTGTGTGCCCAGTCACACCACAGCACTGCCACTAGAGAGAGAGAGAGAGAGAGAGAGAGAGAGAGAGAGGAGAGAGAGAGAGAATGGGAGAGATAATTGCTTCATCCAACATTTATGAAACATTTCTAAACAGCAGTAACAGGCTTGCGATGGTGATGCTTTTACAGGTAGAATACAACTGCAGACTGAAAAAACGAAGAGTAGTCATGGGTCAGAAAAGATGGTTTAATACACCTACGTATTATGGTCTGTACAAAATACATAGGTTATATGGAGAACAATACACAGGATCAATAGCAGTGACATTGTTATGCAGTAATACTGTTTAATCAATAATACAAAATGCAGAGTGCCTGAAACGTCTGATACAATGATACCAGACTTTACACGCATCCTCTAATACACAGATGAATACATAAAGCATCGCACACACCAATACCTGTAGGTATATACATCTGTGATTGAAATCTACTGTCTTTTTAGAATGTTCTATATTTGCTTATAAATATGTAATTTTGAATGTAATTTTTGCTAAAGTCCTAAAAGTAAATAAAGTAAAAAAAATCTAGTATTACATATCTGTGAGGGACTAAAGTATGTGAACCTTTAGGAAAAGCAGTTACAATCAAATAGATGATCAAGCATGATAGGCATCCTATATTATATTTAAAACAAATCTATAGTTTTAATCTTCTAAATACATAGTTGTTGGAAGTATATCACAGAAACAAATCTTTCCCCTTAGGAATGAGTTGCTGATGCCCAATTAGGCTGTGAAATGTTGCAAAACCATCTCTAAAGAGGACCAACCTACCCACAGACAGGCAGACTGTATACAAACAGTGGAAACTGGAAACCATTGTCACCCTCTCCAGGAGTGCTTGATCAACAAAGATAACTCCAATAGCAAGGGATTGCATTTTTTTGATTGTCCATGAGGTCAGAAAGGAGCAACTAAAGGCTTCTTACAATGATTAACCCCAGTGAGTCCACCATCAAACACCAAACAACGTGTGTGCCAAGGTTGAACATTTCTGCCCATCTACAGCTTGCTAATAATCACATGAACAAGTCAGAAAGCTATTGGAAAAATGTTTTGTTTATGGATAAAACCCAAGTAGAATTTTTGATTTAAATACAAAGCATCATAGGTTCAAAGGTAATGTTTTGGATTGACATCAGACACTGAAAGGTTCACTCACTGAAACATAATATTGGATTATTTCCCTTAATAAAAAATGGCCAAGTATAATAGATTTTCTCATTTATTTATTGTATTGCTTTTAGGATTTGTGATGGACTGTGATAATGTTTTAGGTTGTAATTATGTAGAAATGTAGGAAATACTAAAGTTATTGTTACACACCACCATAGTAATATGGCAATGTACACACAAATGAACAGTACACTGTGATTTGGAGGGTGGTTTGTACTTAGCCCAACAACAACAGTTATCATCCATGACTTTGTATATCACATTGCTAATGGTTTAAAAAAAATACATTTCTGTACTGTATGCATAAGGTGCATGAATGAAAATACCCTTTAAATCTGTTTTCTATTTTTCTAAATAAAGATTGTAAAATGCTGTGAATATATATATATATAAATAAAAATATATATAGTTTTCTGAGTAATATTTTCTGTAAAAAAAAGTGTACTTCAATAATAGATACAATTAAAATGGTGCAGTAATATATTTACAGAAAACCGAAATATTTGCCTTGCATTAATCCATTGTTATAAATATACAATATCAATGAATAATGAATAAAAACGCAGCCTAATGTTAACATAATTAAAATATATGCACCAGCAAACAATAGCATCAGCCTAGGGGTTGAATATCTGATAACCTGATCAATAAACAGCTTTATGACTGTATGGTGTATAGAAATTAAGTGTGATTTACATAAACTAATGTATGTGCAGCTTTTACTGAGGAAACTTTCGTTATTACTCCTCACACAGTGTAGTCAGTACTACAGTGAGCACTATTTGGTCAGAATCAGCTTCATCCAGAGAGATGCATGAAAACCCATGCTGATCCAACCCTATTAGCTTCAACTCTCAGCTTTATGTCCAGCAAAGAACACACACACACACACACACACCTCTGACTGTATGATGTTCCATGCGTTGCGCAGGCCGATGTTGTTGTCAGTGTTGTACAGTTGCAGACCCTCCTTCAGATCCCGCTTTGCGTTGTCACTCACCTGCAACAAATTTACTCATTACCAGGGACGCAAAAAAATTTAAGTTCAGGATGATGAATTGACTCCTATTGTTTCATCTCCATTCATTATTTTTTTTGCATTTAAAATGCCAGCTGCTTTGTATATCGTTTGATAAATTCATAATGAACAAGGCACCAAAAAAGGTACAATATTTAACACAAAATCCAATAGTTATTTTCTTCTTCTCCTGTAAAATTACCATTTTGGGGAATTTGTTCTAACCATGACAACATGCATGATATATCTAGTGATTTGCTTTTTCTTTATTTGATTTTTTGGGAAGCTGGCGTGAATAATTTGAATAACTGAGTCTTAATTATGTTGGAATTAAATTTTATTATTATTGAATGGCTTTTTGTTTTTAATTCAGCCTCAAAAATTGGAGCCTAAACCTCAATATACCTTATCAGCAAAGGCCTTTAAAAAAGTGGCTACATAACAGTGTCTAAAATAAACAAATTATATCTGATTTGGTTTAGACATTCACCTCACCTCACCCCAGAGTTCATAATTGGCTGGTGAATCTCAAAGAGCAGAGCATAGTTAGTGATAGTGATATAACAGTGATAAATAAGACACTTCTAATTAATTTGTTCAATCAAATATTCCATTGCAACATATAACTGTGGTGATTGTGCTCACAATGACTAATAGTCACTTCCACTAGTGGTTGAACAGCTGGTCTTCAGCTATCAATTATCATACTGTTTCCACCTAATGGAAATATTTTAAACTGTGTAAAGCTTTACCTTGTCCGTATACAGAAAGAACAAGATGAGAAGAATCAACTCTGCCAGCAGAATTATCAGCAGGACGATGAAGAACTAGAGGGGAAAAGAGACAAGAGCAAGAACAGGGACAGAAAATGATAAAATTCTGCATACGCTGTTCTTACTGTTACTGTGATTACATAATGTTACACCACACCCATGCAGAAATGTACAAGTGGGATAGCAAACTGTACGTGTTACTACGTCTTGCCAAGAGGCAAGTGAGGCATTGTGGGAATTGTAGGGCACTCACGCTCAACAACAGGCACTTGTTCTCCTTGATGGCACCCATGCAGCCCAGGAAGCCTGTCACCATGACAATGGAACCCAAGGTGATGACCAGATTGGCGGCAGACAGCGAGGGAAAAGAAGGCGAGAAAGTGGCGAAGCTGCCCTGGGATACAGAGAGCCAAATCCCTACACCCAGCAGTCCGCATCCCGACAACTAGAGAGAGAGAGAGAAAAAAAAGGGGGAGAGAGAATGAGAAAGAGCAAATAAGAGAGTGAAAGAATGAGGGGAGGGAGAAAAAGCAATAGAAAGAAAGAGAAAGAGAGAAAGAATAGGGAGGGAGAGAAGATGAGAAAGGGAGAGAGAATTAGAAAAGAGAGAGAGAGTGAGAGAGAGAGAGATGGCGAATGAGGGGGAGAAAGAAAAAGTTATAAAATGAGAGCGAGAGAGAGAGAGAGATGAATTATCATCATCAGTTTTGAAAAATTGCAGTTTTATTTTCAGATATAAACCAATCTGCTGAGGCTGAAACCAGTGGAGAATGACTGGGTGAGGGATGGTCAAGGGAAGAGTATTGTACTACTGTGCAATGTACACTCTGCACAGTACAGGTCCTTCTCAAAAAATTAGCATATTGTGATAAAGTTCATTATTTTCTGCAATGTACTGATAAACATTA